>APFE030219806.1:77466-92697 GCA_000404065.3 Pinus taeda
GAGAGTTGTAGCTCTCTGCAGGTTGCAGCCTACGTACTGGTAAAGGACTGCACCAGTACAAGACCATTGTAAAAGGAGTTTCTAGTTTGAAAGAAGATAGAGACATATTGCAGCAGGTGGTTTTCACCCACATTGGGGTTCCACCTTATATCTGGTGTTCTTTGATGTGACTGTCTGTTTTTCTTGCTCATTATTTTATGGTACTGATATGCAAAAATAATTCAAAGTGTAAATAAGGAAGATTTGTTAAAAGAACTAGATAATACTGATTCACCCCCCCCTCTCAGTATTATTTTCAACACACAAGTGGAGGCAATTTGGTTGTTGGTCGACCTTGACGAATCGTCCCATAACACAAATAAATCCATATCTCCATGGATACATGTCGGAATCGGATGATGTTTAGATCAATCCTACACCTCTTGATGAGAGGAATCCAAGAAAAATATCAGCTTCCATGATAAGTAGACCCACATGGAGTTTGGCCCTAGTTGCCAATTTTAACACTCCCTCTCAACTAGGGAGAACTCCATATGCTAATCCATCTTCCAGACTGTACTATCTCTGCCATCAGTGCCCTACACTACTATGCTCTACTGAACTATGAAGAAGAAGAAGTGATCAAGAATGTATCATAACATCCAAGTTAGTCCCATATAAATGAGAGTGTCTCATACCACTCTTACTGACCTAAATTCAATTCCAATAAAGATAGTGTGTCATACCACTCTTATTGATCTGAAATCAATTCCAAAAGAGAGTGAGTTATATCACTCTTACTGACCCGAAGTCGGTTCCAATTGATCCCAGATCAATATCATCCTAGCATAGAGAGTACGGTCATAACACGATGCGTCCATAGATACTACTATGGTCCCTATCCTCATTTCCTTACTCATTGGCCAAATGAGGGGTACTTCCCATGAGTCCCAGACTGCATGGGTAGGATGTCTCAGTAGGAGAAGGATGAACCACTCATCCTTCCTACATGTCGCCAGGGGTATCCCAAGGGAAGCCGGAACCACTCATCTTGTACACAACAAATCACTAGGGGAAGGTTGAACCACTCACCCTATCACTGTGTCTCGGCAGGAGGAAGGATGAACCACTCATCCTGCCTACATAGCAGATCACTAGGGGAAAGCTGAACCACTCACCCTATGGTTTCTCATCACTCCAAGATGTACCCCCATGCCACCTGGAGCTCCCAGAGCTCAATGTCCATATCGTACAGGACCCTTAAGAGAGAGTCTCACCACGGCTCCTAGTCTTTGTCGGAAAGTCAAGAATTTGACCTTTCCCAGGGGCTTCTACAGAATATTGATGACCTGCACATCAATCCTAATGCAATGGAGCCTTCTTCTCCTCGATGTACCATATCCCAGATAAAGTGGTACTTGATGCTATATGCTTGGAGCGATCATAGAACACGAGATTCCTCAACAATCGAATCCCCCTTTGGTTGTCACAGAAGATCATGATGGTATCCAACACGTGTCCAAACAGCTCACTGAAGAGCTTCCACAATCAAACAAATTCGCAGGAGGCCATACTCACTGCTATGTATCCGGCCTCATCGGTGATCAAAGAAATCGACTTCTTCTTCCTGCTCATTCAGGATATCGAAGCAGAACCCAAAGAGAACCAGCGCCCAAAAGTGCTCTTGCGATCCTCCACACTGCCTGCCTAATTAACATCAGAATAATCATGCAGCTTCACATTTCCGCCAGTGTATTTCAATCCATGAGAGATTGTGCCCTGAACATATCTCCAATGATTCTTGGCACCAATCCAGTGAGGCTCAACCATATATGAGCTCAACATGTTAACTGCAAAACATATATTTAAACGGGAGTTCACCAAGAACATCAATGTTAGTATGAGTTTATGAAACTCAAAGGCATTTCCGAAATCAGGTCCAGCATCACTACCTCATAACTTCTTATAGTTATGGTTTTTGAGGTAGTCATGGGCTTGCAATTCACCATTCCAAATCCGAAATCCAACTCCCTCTTACTTTTGCAATGAGAGGGTTTGCACCTGTCAGAAAGAGGTCGTCCTCATAAGGTACCAGTATGAGAGGTCTATCACCCACAACCTTAAAGCAATGGTTTGGATCAGCTTCACTCTTAGTGAATCTCAGCTTCATCAGATAGTTGTCAATCCTCTCATACCATGCTCGGTGTGTTAGCTCTAAATCATAGAGAGCTTTCTTCAACCTGCGTACATGAGATTCCTGATCATGAATCTCAAACCGCTTGGGTTGTTCAAAACCTATGGACTTGCTACATGAGGGGAATGGTCTATCCCCTTGTAAGATTTTTCTTCGATACATCTCGGACATGTACCTCCATGCTCTTCTTGAATTCAAGCATCCATTTCACCATCTGACTCACATTGGGTTAGGCCTTATAATGAAGACAGGCAAACCTCCGGTGCCATTGAAGAGATGTGTCACACGACATGGTCCACAATGGACTTCCTGCAACTTGATACAAATTGCCACCTTTTCATAGATGAATGCCACCTTGAAACCTTTGACTTCCATTGCCGAAATGGACACCAGGTTCTTCTTGAGATCAGGTACATAAAGAACTTGTAAATGAGTCGTGTTACCCTCATTCAATTGGAGGGGTAACATTCCCTACACCCTTTCCGGCATAGGTGGCATTGAATCCAAGTATAATCCCCACGATTGTTTCCAACTCTACCAAATTAGAGAGAGCTTCCTTCTATCCGATGAAGTGCCTTGAAGCACTACAATCAATAAGCCAGATTCCCAAAGAGTCTGGAAGAGTAGTGGAGAGGGCCAATATAAGATAATACTCCTTTAGCTTATCAGAAACCA
This sequence comes from Pinus taeda, assembly GCA_000404065.3. Taxonomy (NCBI): domain Eukaryota; kingdom Viridiplantae; phylum Streptophyta; class Pinopsida; order Pinales; family Pinaceae; genus Pinus; species Pinus taeda. The sequence continues at coordinate 80,315 of APFE030219806.1, forward strand.
CATTTGATTCTTCATACCTGGAGTTCCTTGCTTTCTTTGAAGAGTCGGCCATTTCCTTGATGCCCTGCATTTCTTTTTCCTTTTTCGTGGTACCTGTCATTCCTTTGATCATTGAAGATGCCCCTGGAATGAAAGTTATCATCATCAAGTGATGTGTCCCTTCTATTCAGACACTCCCTCGCATAATGGCCAAACTTATTGCAAGCAAGGCATTCGCCTTTCCTTCCACCCTTAGATCTGGACTTCCCATTGAAGTGATCTTTAGGTAGGTCATCGGATGCTTCTACTGCGCCACTTAGATAATATTCTCTTCTTTGACTTCACCCTTGGTGAATTTGAAGTGGGAGGAGGAACCTATTGAGCCTTTTGTCCTTTCCAACTATCTTCGGTGATTGCTCTTTCACTCTTGCTTGGGCTTTGTCTTCACCTCAGCTTCGAAACCATGTTAATTTTAGGTATGTTCTATGCTGAGAGCAAATTTACTTCAATTTTCCATATTAGCTCAATATCAATTCCAGATTAGCAATCATATTTAGCATGATAGTAAAATGCAAATAAAACATAAACATAAATCGCAGAAAGCAAGCCAAGACAAGAGGACACAAGATGTGGTGCCAGCCAGGGACAAACCCCAATGTGGGGAAACCCTTGATCAATTCTTCTTATATTCTTCAATAATTCAACAGAGAGAGAAAGAGATAGTACATATACATCAAAAGTCAACATTTTGACTTGAGAAAATAAGAGCTGAGATTTTCACTAAGAAGATAACACATGAGGTAGCTTATTGAACACAAGTGATTCCATCACTGTTCTGCATTTCATTACACCATGTCGTACCCAACAATTATTGCATTCATTGTCCATGCTGCATCCATCCAAGCTGCACCCAACACTGAGTTGTTCTCATTACGGTGCTACTCCCATCACTGAGCTGCACTTTGTTGTACCCTTCATTACACTATGCTGCACCCATCATACACTCAATGCATACTGCAATACATCATGCTGCTGCTATACATCCATGCCCATCATCATGTTGCATCCATTGTGCTGCACCATACTGCACCATGTTGCTCCATGCTACTCCATTCACCATGTTGCTCCATGCACCTTACTGCACCATGCTGCTCCATGCACCATGCTATCACCTTTCACATGATGTCCATCATCACTACACTACAATACTGTATCCAATTACCAGCCTTAGTTGCTTGCTATGGCTTGCAGTGTAGTAGAGCAGCTAGGCTATGTTACACTCAGTGTTGATAATATTGGTATTAGCAAAATATTGGTGAGGGTCCAGAAAACATCTTATCGGCAATATCGACAAAAATATCGGCAAGCATAATATATATATATATAATAGATATATATATATTGTCAAATTTTTAAACATAGCCGATATTTTCAAAACGGAAAATATCGTGATATTGACTCGGCGATATATCGCTTTGCTGAAAATATTGAAATATTTTCGAATATCTCCGATATTATCAACATTAGTTACACTCTTCATGATACTTAAGGACAACATTCAAGGTCCTTTCTTATGACAACTTTTAGGTAGCGTAGAGTTTCTTTATGACAACGTGAAAGGCTGTCTTACTGCGTCTTTGACTCTTTCTAAATAGCAGATTATAACACATTTGATGACTGCGTTTGGGGCTGCATAGAGTCCTCTTGCTGTGGAATAGGGCCAGGACTGCGGCCAGAATTCTGATGCTAAAACACTTCCTTACTGCGGCTAGGGTAAGGATAGAAAGGCCTCTTCTAGACCAACATTTATGCTTCTCCTTGTTGCGTTGTGGAAGCCACCTTCCTCTTGACTACATATAAGACAACATAGAGCCTTCTCCTTTTGACTGTAAGTAGGGCTAGGGTAACTCCTCTTAGGGCCGCGTATAGACTTTCTTTAGATAGTGTCTAGAGTTAGGGCAAACCCTCTAGGGTAGCATATTCTCTTAGTGACTCCTTCCACCAAAACCCAAAGACAAGTGGAGAGGAAGAGATCACAAGAAGAGTGTGTGTCCAAATGACTAGCAAGCCACCTCTTTTTATACTAAAATGTTGATCACAAGTGGGGGAAATTTGGTTGTTGGCCGACCTTGACAAATTGTCCCATAACACAAATAAATTCATATCTCCATGAATACATATCAGAATCTGATGATCTTTAGATCAATCCTACACCTCTCGACGAGAGGAATCCAAGTAAAATATCATCTGCCATGAATAAGTAGACCCACATGGAGTTTGGCCCTAGTAGCCAATTTTAACATTTTTCCTTTTCGCTTCAGGGTTTTCTTCGTGGCAGGCTGTATTGCTAATGATGTGGAACATTCTGCTTGAAAACTTTCAGACGAAGTATTTAAGATATATGTTATATGCCTCTCTTCATTCTGCATTTGTTCTGTGATAAATGATGGATTAGTTTCACAAGTGTTATGAGTTGTAACTTGATCCTTTTAAATTTCTTCTCTGATCATGTTATCCTTAGCTAAATCTTCGTTAATGGGTTCAACCACTTTCTCAGGATATTCACAACAAGATGGGACCTTCTTTAATGGACTGGGAGAGTTATGTTCCATTGAAAGCTCCTTGATTTTCTGCAATCTATCATCTGGATTAGACTAAAACTTCTGTACCTGTGATTTTCTTTCTTCTAACCTCCTATGTATGGAACTCATTTCTCCAGCATGCCTTACTATTAATTTCGCTTGATTGAGCTCAGTTTTCACGAATTTGTCTTGCAGAGTGATATGATTAGCCTCCATAATTTTTGTTTCCCGAGTGTGCTTTGTTTTCATTGCAATCATATGATTCTGAATAATGGACATCTGATTAGAATGATTAACTTCCATTATCTTTAATCTGTTTTCGATGGTATCCATTTCTTCCATATTTATAACACATGGTGCTTGTTTTTTCTCTATGGCCTATAATCTATTATGAAGAGATATTTGACCAATTTCCACGTCCTTTATAATTTTATCATTCTTCGCTTTCATGCCCATGAAGCAATTTTGCATATAGTTTATCTCTTTCTTATGATTTTCTTGCATGGTAGCTAATTGATTGTTGTGATCAAATTCCATGATGGTCATTTCTTCATTATGTCTTTCTTCCATGGCAGTCATTTCATTGGAGTGATTGAATTCCATGATTTTTATCTTTTCCTCTAAGGCTAATAACTTGTTAGCATAGAATCAATTTCCCTGGCATGATTAGATGTTAATCTTGCTTGGTTCTGTTCCATATCTTTAATAAGTTGAGCTTGATTAACCTCTGTATTCTTGATTAGTAGAGCTTGACTTAATTGTATGTCTTTAACCATCTGAATCAATTCCTCAACAAGATGCTTATCGTTGTCAACACTGATTTGACAACTTGTTTCTACTTCTCCACTATCATGGATTTGTCTTGCAATGGTACAAGTGGATTCATCATGAGAATTGTCTTGAAATCTTCTATCGATAGTTGAGTTCTTTACAAGATCACTTTCTCTCTTTTGCATAATATTAGGGGCACAAGCCAGGCTACCTCGTTTATCCTTGAAAACATTGATGATGTATTGTAAAGAAGCGAAAGAATCCTCAGGACAATTACGAAACCAATCCATAACATCACCTTCTAAGGAAAAGGAAAAGAGACGTATCTTGACATCTTCATGATCATATTGTGAAGGAAGACAATCTCTGGTTATCATATGAGTAACCTTGAAGAGATGCTTTCTAGCAGTGGCTGAATCACCACCCAAGAACAAAAGCAATTTATGAATGGCCTCTTCTGGCATATCATGAAAATTATTAGTAAAATGACACGGGGAACACAAGTTATCCATGATGACTTTCTTAAAGGGGGGAAGGGAACAACCAAATGGATGCTAGAGAGATAGATCTTTGCTCAAGAAAATAAAAAAGATCCACAAGAAGCGAGCTTCTAGCAGAAATTCTTGTAAGAAATGAAGGAAATGGAGTAGCCACTTGAGCATGAATCTAACTTTAAGATTCCAAAGGTAGAAATCGAAAGGTCAGTCGAGAGAAGCAGATGGATATCAGGGAGGGTTTTTTGTCTGGGAGTAAATGGTTGAATAAGTGGAGCAAATGAAAGGATTAGTGAGATGATGAAAGGTACGGTGATGAAAAGATGAAGAGATGAAATGGCACCAGAAACTGTGGCGTTGATCGAACAAAATATGATAAGAGATTCAAAAAATGAATGAGATGTATGTCGTAAAGCCAAGGTCCAATAAATTGGTCCCCGACAACAACTCTAAGAAATGTTGGCTTTGTTTGCTTGAATGAAAGATAGAAAGATGAAAGAAAAAAAAGGAAAAAATGATGTCGTGAATCTGGAAATAAGATAAACTTGATGCCTCGATAACAACACCAAAAATGTTGTGCCACTTTGATAGGATAATGAATGGCGGAAAAGATTAGAAGATTAGAAAAATGTCGTGAGGACTAAGGATAGAAAAAACTTTATCCCCGGCAACGGCGCCAAAAAAATGTTGTCGCCCAAAGTGTACACCTAAAGCACAATGCTCAGAGTAGGGGTTATCACCTTGATCCCTATTCACTCCGTTTAGATTCTCTTAGCTAAGTCAAGGGGGGCAGTTCCTAATGGTGTATGGATGAGAGAAAGGCTTGTTGGAACAACAAGTCCTAGGAGATTAAGAGCAAGATTAATACCTCTCTAGGCAACTTGAAGACTAGTTAGCAAGTGTGTTTATTAAATGAGCAAAGTAAAATCTTAACAAGTTGGAGCAATTGAGGACAATGAGGCAATATCAAGATTAGTAGATATAAACCAATGCCTAATGAACAATGCTCAAAATCATTTTTGCGAACATCATGATCAGGATTAAATCGGTGAGGGGAAAAAATTAGAAAAATCAGGAAAAATTCGACAAATACAAAAATTTTCATTTTTTTTTCAATTTTTTTAATATCTAAAGCGTCTACAATATAAAATAAATGCATCAACACATAAATATGATAAAATAACTAATTTATAAGATGTGTAATATCACTTCTAGTGCTACATCACACATAACATTGAATCATGTCTTGAATAGTAAGTCCTGAGTCCCAACTCAGCCTCAAAATACCAACAAAAAATATAATAATATATCTCATATCATGAGCCATAATTTCATATACAATGAAATTAACCAAATAACTAATACCATTGATTTCCTCTGTCCCTCTTGCGAGAAAATGCAATAGCTTTCCCTCTAGACGTAGATGGCGGTGGAGTTGGCAGTGGACTCTGCTGTCCTCTAGAAGCTGAAGAACTAGGAGCTACGGGAGGTAGACCACGTGCTCTACTGGTGACAGGGGTAGTCTGAGTAGGTGGTGTCACCTCCTCCTCCTGTTGCTCGTACTCTTGCTCCTCCTCCTCCTCTACCCACTCCACTACCTCCTGCTCTAACCAATCGACAACTGACTCCATAAAAATCCTCTCGGCCTCAACCCTTTATGCAGCAGTGGTGTCAATCCTTTCAAGTTGCCTCTGCCACAATCGAATATTGTAGTAGACGTAGACCATGTCATTAAGTTGCTGGGACTCCAACCTGTACAAGGGTCATAAATTAATAAATTATAAATAATAAAATAATAATTATAAAAATATATATTATTTAATGAATTCAAAAAATTAATTGGAAATTTAGAATATTTGAAGTTTTAACCGTTGCGCTCGCATCCTGAGGAGCTATATGTTTGGCTGAGTACTCGAATGGAAAACCTTCGCAGTTTGGGTACTCTGCCACCATAGCTTCTGCACCATGCATCTACAACAAAATTACAAATAAGATAAACATAAGAAAAAAATGAAATTTGAAAGTTGAAGCAAAGTATGAAGTTATGAACTTGAAGAGACAATGAAATTTGAAACAAACTAAAATATACTTGGAATTTTAGTCTTCCTATCAACCATAGCCATGTCAAATCTAAATGTGCCACCTGCCATCCTGTATATCTCCATTGCTTTGGAGATTTTTGCACGTTTCTACTGGAGATGACACCATCCTATGAACACAAGTGAAGAATCCATCCATGACCACAACATCAAATAAGAACCCATAGGAGTAAGCAAATGTAGGCTTCAGGTAGATCCCTTTTCATTTTGAAGAATGTGTCCTCTAAAGTCATCATAAGAAGGGACTTTGTACCCTGGGCCAACAACTGCAATAGCATCAACAACACGCTGGAAAAATGGATTGTTCCTTGCAACGCTAAAAAGAATATCACTCCAAAGAAGAAACTTGCCCAACAACTTGTCAACTTCTTCTTTCTCCCTTTTTTTAATAATTGAAGAGATAAATGGTTGTGAACCAGGTGTGGTTCTAGGTGTTGGAATTTCTAAGTCTAATTGTTAGAAACCATTCATGTACTTTCTGATTTATTTCTACCTAGTTGTTTTGATTAATTAACAAGTTATTTACCGTGTAAATACTGAAAATAAATATAAAAAAGTACATGCTCAACACATAACAGATCATCAACTGAAGGAAACAAAACAAGAACACAAGTGACACCATTGTTTTTGGACTAATGTCCCCAGAAAAACCCAAAGTGGGAAAACCAGTGCAACTATCTGAGGGTTTTAATTATTAAGCAGTTTCAGAATACAATCTGGGTGCCAAAACTGGCTCACCCAATAGAGAAAAATCTTGGGAGTAGTACCTCTCCTTCAGAGACAGATGCTCCAGCTGAGACCCCGGATAAACACTCCGACAGCTCCTTAGCTCCAATCTGCCCCACGAAAACCCCACCATCAACCTCTAGGGACTGCATCAGCCCTTTTTGGCCTAGCGTCTACCCAGCGTCACTCTAGCTTGGCCTGCGTCAGCCTTTGGAGGCATTACGTCAGCCCTTAGAGCCTCTACGTCACCCACGCTGGCTCTCTGAGGCACTGCGCAGCTCCTGGCTGGCTCTGCGTGAATCTCTGGCTGGCACTGCGTGAACCTTTGGCTGGCTCTGCATCCCTCTCTTCCAGCGACTGCGCTGATCCTCTCGGCACTATCTCTACCTCTCTGCTTCTGTATTCACTGCCCCTCAGCAGCAACTCTGATCACTCTCTCGATTTCCTCAACAAACCCTGCCCCAGAAAGTCGAAATCTTGATCAATTGGTGTGTTCTCCAAGTGACCCTCAAGCCTCCTCTTATACTTTTCTCATTGACAATTCAACGACCAAGATTAAGTCCCTAATCAACGACTAAGATTAGATCTGGCTTGATCCATGAATTTTGGACCTTCCTAACACAGTTTTATATTAATTCACAATAATATTTTATTTTCCCTAAGTTTAGACTTGGGACTCCATTAAAAATATTAATTATTTTAATATTTCCCAAACTGGTTAGAATCTGCCCAAACCCTTTCTGGGTATTGGAAATCTCATGTGCCTTAGCCTCTCCACCAATTTTCATGGCTAGAGCACATCCGATGCTAGCCCAAATGAACACTAGGAACAAAATATGATGAGAGAGCTACATAGTTGGTTGTAGATACTGATGTTGAAGTAGAACCAGTGCCACTCTCATGTTCACCTGCTAACACTCTACTCCCTGCTAGTTGACTCTTCAGAGCTGACTTGGACAATTTGGTTTGCTCTATTTCTTCCGATGATCTAAGGTCTCCTCGAATGATTCCTGGATTTGTATTGGTCCAAGGCCCTACTTCATGTCCAAGGATTTGTGCAAGATGACACTTCAATTTGCATACCCCCCATGTCATATGATGCTCACATAACTTGCAAGTCAAGTTTGATCCGTCAAACCCTCCATCAGGTTCACCAAATTCCCACAGAGGGTCCAATTTCTTTGGCATGTTTGTAACTTTGTTGAACTCTTGAGTTTTAATGTAAGATGAAGTTTGAAGTTGAACCCATGGCACAAGAAGAATTGCAAGTTAAACAAATAAAAATAAAATTTACATACAACACATTGAATTTTTGACAAAAAAAAGAACCTCAACTCAATGCAATAATAATGGAAAAAATACACATTCAAACCCAAGCAAAAATGATGGAAAAAAACTAGGGCACAAGAAGAAATTAAACTTATAAATTTAACAATCAAGTTTTTGCATTTTTGACCAAAATGAACCCTCTCCACTATATGGAACAAAAATGAAAAAAAAAACAGAATCAAATCCACTAAAAAATCATTAAAAATCAATGGGTTATAGAAACCCAAACAAAAACAATAAAAAGGGCCAAATTCGATGCCCATACCTGGAAACCACGCTTTGTTGAAGAAACTTGGTCCAAATTAGAATTTTTCTTGCTTGGGATGCTAAATTCCTTCACTTTTCTCCTCTCTTGCCCTTGTAGATGACTTCTTGTCCTCATCTCTCAATCTTGCCCTCTGTCTGAAAAAATGACAAAAAAACCCAAAAACGAACTTAAAAACTCGTTGTTTTCTGCTGCCACAATAATTAATGATTGAATCGCGATTATTTCGAAAAAATCGAGACTTTTTTCGTGATTTTTTGAAAATACAATTTTCTTTAAAAAATTGCGATGTTCACAACACTGCTCAAAATCACTTGCACAAATATGAGAAGCTTCAAGTTACTAGACAAGTAATGCTGCAAGAAGGATGTTAGTATGGAAGATGGCATAATGTCAAATATGAGCAATGCAAATAACAATATCCAAGTTCATGAAGAAACTCTCAAAATGCCAAAATGAGATGATGCAATTAAATTGTTTCAAGATTATAGATTAGCACTGAGGGGAATACCTCAAGCCTACTCGATGAAAACAGTGAAGCCAGCTTATTGGGATTCTTTTTCACTGATGTTATATATCAATTGGATCCTTGAGATTACACAAGCATAATCTGTCAAGATGCAATATGAGTCGAATACATCAAAGCCAATGCAATCCTCTGATCATGCAGTATAACTTAGGCAAAGAGATAACCAAGATAAAATGATTAGTATTCTAGGAAAAATTATCAATCTGTTGTCTCTTCACAAGGAACATGAGACAACAACCAGTTATGATATTAGCACTGTAACAAACTTTAGAGATGCATAAGAAGGCTGCCAACATGCTTCAGAGACAGGGGCATACACCAGTGCTTAAAAGATACCACTGTTGACAGATATTAGTCCATTTAAAGATTAGATTAGCGCAAGGAACAATGACAATTCTAAATAAACAAGCTTAGTGCTGGAAACAACGTAAAGATGTCACTGCAAATTCACTGTAAATTCAGATTTCAGACTTCTGTAACAAGATTGGACTCTTGAAATTCTTATACCAGACCATAGAAAATGTCACTCTCTAACAAGATCATTCCACAAATAAAGGTGCAAGAATGAGAGCCAAACACTTGTAAATTATTATGTGCTAACTTAGCGCTCTAGGACTTATATTTATTAGTTATTCAGTGATAAGGGTCTGTAATCAAATATTTCAGATCTGGTTTTTCTTAAAACAGTCAACAAGTGGTGGAAGACGAAGTTCTTAAGGCCTTAGGGTTTTCCTTCAAAACTTGCAATGAAAAGATTAGTGACCATATTCCAACATTTAGGCTTCAAAATGCAATGTTACCTCTTCTAATGACCAAGGCAAACCTGCAACCACACTTTTTAGTCCTTAAAGCTAATAAGATCAGACGTTATATCCTCACAGCTAGAACTAACAAGGCTATGCTTGCAAATATCAATTCAGCTATCCAAAAGCCTCAGTAATAGTCACTTCAAAATGGAAAGAGTGCACCAGACCTCAGAAAGAGATCAGTTTGCTCTAGGTTAAGATTAGCTCAGAAATTATGAGACAATCATACCAAAGATGTAAGAAATAAAAGCCATAAACCCTTTGTCAATGCTTTTATGATTATCATGTTTGATTTAAGTGATTTTAGGCTATCCTTCTTGAGATTAGGCACTACAAATAAATACTTCAGGTCTGAAACAAACCCCTAAAAAAATCTGATTTCCAATGATTTTTAATTTATGACAGTAGGTAGTGGGTAAATAAAATAACAGTGAGGGATAAGAGCTTAGGAAAGCAAGCCGAGAGGATGTCGTGAGGAGCTGAAGGAGGGAAGAAGGGATGCGGAGGTGAAAGAAGGTTGCCACAGGCAGGGTAATGTTGATTTGGAGTAGCATCGGATGTGATCTAGCCACGAAATTTGGTGGAGAGGCTAAGGCACACGAGATCTCCAATACCCAGAGAGGGTTTGGGTAGATTCTAAACAGTTTGGGAGATATTAAAACAATTAATATTTTTAATGGAGTTAATGTGAATTAATATAAAACTGTGTTAGAATGGTCCAAAAGTCATGGATCAAGCTAGATCTAATTTTAGCCATTTATTAGGGACTTAATCTTGGCCGTCGATCTGTCAACAAGAAAATTACAAGAGTAGACTTGAGGGTCACTTGGTGAACACACCAAGAGATCAAGATTTCGACTTTCTAGGGTTGAGTTTGCTGAGAAAGTTGAGAGAGTGATCTGGAGTTCAACTGAGGGGCAGTGAATACAAAAGCAGAGAGGCAGAGATGGTGCCTAGAGGATCAGCGTAGCAGTCGGGAAAGTTGATGTAGATGGCAAAAGTTGGAACTGCGGGGAATAGTTGGAACTGCCGGGAATTGCCGGAACTGCCAGGAACAGCGAGAACTACCGAGAACTGCCAGAACTGCCGGGAAAGTTGATGCAAAGGGCCGAAGCCGGAACTGTCGGGAAAGTTGACGTAGAGGGTAGAAGAGGCTAACACAGTCCCGCTGACGCTGGAGTTTTTCAGGGGGCATATTGGAGTTGAGGAGTTGTCGGAGTGTTTATCCGGGGTTTCAGTTGGAGCATCTGTCTACGAAGGAGAGGCACTATTGCCGAGATTTTTCTCTGTTGGGTGAGTTGGATTTGGCACCCAGATTGTATTCTGAAACTGCTTAATAAATCAAACCCTCAGATAGGTTCACCAGTTTTCCCGCATTGGGTTTTTCCAGGGACATTAGTCCAAAAATAATAGTGTCATTTGTGTGCTTGTTTCTGTTTCCTTCAGTTGATGATATGTAATGTGTTAAGCATGTACTTGTGTTTATTTTCAGTATTTACATGGTAAAAACTTGTTAATTAATCAAAACAAGTAGGAAGGAATAAATCAGAAAGTACATGAAGGGTTTCTAACTATTAGACTTAGAAACTTCAACATGTTATTAGAGCGTGATTGCAGATCACAGGAGAACTGAGGACATCAGCTGAAAAGAGCAGTAGCAGCAGAAAACAACTGTCCTGAGTGACAAAAGTTGTTCCTAGCAACAAAACAAGGAAGGGGTGATGCAGTGCCTGTGTCATCATGTTCGGGCCAAGAAGAGGTTGCGTAGAGGCTGAGGGAGGCAAAGACAGGCTCACACAGAGCCACGCAGAGGCTAGGAGCGCTGACGCAGTTGGCTTAGGGAGCTACTTTGTTAGTGCTAGGACTGTGCAGAGCCTAGGAGCTCTCACCTTCCGGTTGCTGGGGTTTAGGAGGCTGTGGATAAGTTGCAGAGTGGAGCTGGTGGGGTATTGTTGTCAGAATAGTACCTAACAGGGCAAGGCCAAGGAAGAGGGAGTTGCTACCGAGGGTTTCTCGCTGAGAAATCCAGCTCAGTGATGTAGTTGCATAGAAGATCAAAGTAGGGGGCATGTCGACATCAACAAAAGGATTTCCAGGAGGGAAATCGAGGCTCAGAGGGAGCACATCGAGAACTTCCAAGAGGGAAGTAGAAGAGCAGCGGAATGGCACTACATGGAGTAAGAGACCAGGACAGACTAGACAGAGCCTCAAACTTCGTAGTTTGGAAGGCCATGTTGACCACTATGTGTCAACTACCCTTAGCGGTACACCCCCTTTTCTTCGCAAAAGGGTAGCGCTTGATTGACGTGTTCGTGCCATTCGACAGTCATCGTCGACCTTATCATATTATGTTGTAAACCTAGTCTGCATGTGTGAATTGTAAATAATCTTAGCAAAGCTGAGTCATGTATGAAAATTGCCTAGGTGGACCTAATTTTCTAGTGATAATCTACGTTCCGGAAGGTTTTTTGTCTCACCGATCCATGATCGGAAGAGTTTTCCTTCAGCGTAACCCCAAAGCCGGAATGAATTTTTTCATTAGAATCTTAGGGGAATCCTAGTGCGTTGATCTGCTAGATTATAGTTGGTCGCAGAACTGGGTGATCTATGAAGGTCTATGTCAAATTGGTTTTCCCCCTTGAGATGTAAAATTATAAAAGTCATGATGTAAAATTTCTTGAGGGTTAGAAAATATTTTAATCCCCTCATAAGTCCTAGGTCCTAGGTGATTTTTCCAAAGGCTAAGTTTGAGGATCCAAAAATAAAAATTAAAAAATTAAAAAATCAAATAATAGATAAAAAA
>APFE030219806.1:97124-123698 GCA_000404065.3 Pinus taeda
TATATTAATAAAATAATATATAACGTGTCCTAACGTGTCCTGTTCCTGGGGGTCAGCGTGTCCGAATCTGACACCACGAATCCCGAATCCTACGTGTCCCAAATCCTACGTGTCCCGAATCCCCGTGTCAGGTGACTTAGGTGAATTGTAAATAATCTTAGCAAAGCTGAGTCATGTATGAAAATTGCCTAGGTGGACCTAATTTTCTAGTGATAATCTACGTTCCGGAAGGTTTTTTGTCTCACCGATCCATGATCGGCATAGTTTTCCTTCAGCCTAACTCCAAAGCCAGAATTAATTTTGTCATTAGAATCTTAGAGGAATCCTAGTGCGTTGATCTACTAGATTATAGTTGGTCGTAGAACTGGGTGATCTATGAGGGTCTATGTCAAATGGGTTTTCCCCCTTGAGATGTAAAATTGTAAAAGTCATGATGTAAAATTTATTGAGGTTTAGAAAATGTTTTAATCCCCTCATAAGTCCTAAGTCCTAGGTCCTAGGTGATTTTTCCAAAGGCTAAGTTTGAGGATCCAAAAATAAAAATTAAGAAAATTAAGAAAATCAAATAACAAATAATAGATAAAAAATAATAAGTTAAAATTAAAATTAAAAATATTTTAAAATTAAAAAATATTTGAAAAGCTTAATAATTGAAAATTCATTTTTTGGGGCCATTTCTATAGCTAAATGCACTTAATGTTTATATTAACAAGTTGGCTATATGAAAGTGGTAGCTGGTCAGCATTTAAATTTTATGATCATTTAAAGCATTTAATTTTTCTTGAAGTTTAATTGCTGGATCATTTAAAGGCGTTGTGCATTTGTTGAAAATCTTATATCGCTTGGGTTATTTGATGATAAATGATTGTTCTACATGATTTATATTTCTGCAATATTCAATAAATAATCATTTAATCATTAGCTCCTTAAGGCATTGGTCTATTAACTTAATAAAATCAATTAGGTGCTTGTTTCCCCTCGTGTCTCTCAACCCAACTGGTCCACGTTGGTCATCCATTATCCCATAGGTTCTATCCCCCTTAGCCGCAGGAGACAGGCTTAAACGGAGAGATCGGGGATCAGGGTGACAGCCCCCGGTCTGAGTGTTGTCATGACAATCCGTGCGACAACAGGCCAGAACCTTATCCGTACTTGACAGAAATCGTGTCAAGCATTTCGCCTTGAAGATGATAGCAGTCCCAGTTGACCCAGCTGACAATGACAGGTATGAGGAAGCAATGGCGAGGGCCAAGATTATCATTCTTGATGGGGTCAAGGATCATATAGTACCACATATTGTCGAGAAGAATATGACATGGGAGATGTGGGAGGCCCTGACCAAGTTGTATCAGCATACTTCCATGCAGAGGAAGATGCTCCTAGAAAATCAGCTGCAATCATACCAGATGCAGAAGGGAGAACAGATTGACACTTTCCTCGGTCGATTGAAGGAGATCCGAGATCAAATGACTTCCATAGGAGCCACACCAGATCCAGAGATGATGGTGAGAACAACCCTGAATGCAGTCTCAGAAGACTGGGAGGTGTTTGTCTAGAACATATTGGGCAGGGCGACCCTTCCAGATTGGGAGGAAATGTCGGTGACTCTTCACCAAGAAGAGATTAGGAGGGTGACCAAGATGGGAAGTAGCAGCAAGGGGATCAGAATCAAGGAGGAGGTGGATGCTACCATAGCATCTGAGGGAAAGCAAGAAAAGTGGAAGAAAAAAGACCTCTCCAAGGTCAAATGCTTCCACTGTGGGGAGCTGGGTCATTAAGCGGCCCAATGTCTGAGGAAGAAGAGCAAGGAAGAGGCTTCCGAGACCAAGGTAGCACGAGCAAGGGCAGAGAAGGAAGTGGAGACAGATGATGTCTGTGCCATGAGTGCACAGTGCACACACACCACTTGAGCAAAAGTGGGGAGACATCGAGCTGTAGTCAGGAGGACTACAGAAGATGAGGGGCAGGATCGTCGAGGTACCCAGCCTCTTGGATTATACCACGCTACGGAAGCCCTGAAGAGGAGTAATAGGACTAGCAGATGTCGGTAAGAGACGGATTGAGGATGGAGCGGCAGAGAGAGCTATAGTGCAGGATTCCCAGGACAGTGCGAGGCTAGTAGGCTGCAATAGTGCGAGAGGCACGAGAGTGTTGCACCACTGCAGGATGGCACAGAGAGGTGTGCAACGGTGAGAGATGCAGGGAGTTGTTGCAGCAGCGCAGAGGTTAGAGAGGGAACACTTGTCAGCGACAGAGGGAGCTTCAACATCGGGAGTGTCTCTAACCTAACAGAGATGTCAGAGTTGGGAGATCAGTGACTTAATTCTCAATAATTGAGTTGCAGTGCCACAGTTAGTAGTGGCGGTGCTATGGGCAGCATGATGCAACATGATGAGAGCGGATGTAGTGCAGACGTAGCAGTGGCAATGGCAGGGCCATGGGCAGCAACATGGATGCAGAGGGAGCTGTCGTACAGATGCAGCTGCGGCAGTGGCAGAGCCATGGGTGGCAGTACGGGATGCAGTAGTACAGATGATGGGTAGCAGGCCTAGCATCAGGGACATATGCCAGATGATTAGAGTAATACACACAGTCCTCGCTAAGAGGGAGTGTTGATTTGGGGTAGCATCAGATGTGCTCTAGCCACGAAATTTAGTGGAGAGGCTAAGGCACATGAGATCTCCAATACCCAGAAAGGGTTTGGGCAGATTCGAAATAGTTTGGGAGATATTAAAATAATTAATATTTTTAATGGAGTCCCTAAGTCTAAACTTAGGGAAATTAAAATATTAATGTGAATTAATATAAAACTGTGTTAGAATGGTCCAAAAGTCATGGATCAAGCCAGATCTAATCTTAGCCATTGATTAGGGACTTAGCCTTGGCCGTTGATCTATCAACGAGAAAAGTATAAGAGGAGGCTTGAGGGTCACCTGGAGAACACACCAAGAGATCAAGATTTCGACTTTCTGGGGCTGGGTTTGCTGAGAAAGTTGAGAGAGTGATCTAGAGTTGTAGCTCATGGGTAGTGAATACAAAAGCAGAGAGGCAGAGATGGTGTCGGGAGGATCAGTGCAACAGCCAAGAACGCTGACGTAGAGGGCAGAAGCCGGAACTGCCAAGAAAGCTGACGCAGAGGACAAAAGCTGGAACTGCCAGGAAAGCTGACGCAGAGGGCAGAAGCAGGAACTACCTAGAAAGCTGATGTAGAGGGCAGAAGCTGAAACTGTTGGGAACAGTCGGGCCTACCGGGAAAGCTGACGCAGAGGCCAGAAGCTGGAACTGCCGGGAATAGTGGGAATTGCCGGGAACTGCCAGGAACGCTAACGCAGAGGGCAAAAGATGTTGACTCAGTCCCTCGAGTCTGACGTTGGGGTTTTTCGTGGGGCATATTGGACCTGAGGAGTTGTCGGAGTGTTTATCCAGGGTTTCAACTAGAGAAACTGTCACCGAAGGAGAGTTACTACTGCCGAGATTATTCTCTGTTGGGTGAGTTGGATTTGGCACCCAGATTGTATTTTGAAACTGCTTAATAAATCAAACCCTTAGATAGCTGCACTGTTTTCCCGCATTGGGTTTTCCGGGGACATTAGTCCAAAAATAATGGTGTCATTTGTGTGCTTGTTTCTGTTTCTTTCAGTTGATGATCTGTAATGTGTTGAGCATGTACTTGTGTTTATTTTTAGTATTTACATGGTAAATAACTTGTTAATTAATCAGAACAAGTAGGAAGGAATAAATCAGAAAGTACATGGAGGGTTTCTAACTGTTAGACTTAGAAATTTCAACAGGTAATAAGGCAGTGTGAAGGTTTTGAGGGAGGAGGGAGCTGCAGTAGTGAGAAGAAGAGGTAAAGTGGAGGTTTTTATGGGTGGCTGGAAGGCTACGTAGGGCTGCCACAAGGAAATGGAGAGGGGCCGAGTGTTAGCTGAGGGAGAACACAAAAAAGTGGGCGGCAACGGAGGCTAGAAGTAGCCTTTAAGGCCACGACAACAGCCTTGAAAAGGCTTGCGGCCAGTTAAACCAATCCCTTGAGGCTAACGAAGGAAGAAATGGGCCGCAAAATGCCTTAGAAAATTCATGAAATTAAAAAGTTGCTGCAGATCTGAAATTTATTCACCAAAACCCTTTGAAATTCGATATTCTTTCTCTGATTTCATACGTTGAGCTTGGAGGGATTAGTAGATGGAAGATCTTGCCTTCCTAGGCTTAGATCCACCTCTAGAAACCCTCTTGAAAATTTTCCAAGCGCTGAAAAATTTGAACCATCTGAAATATCTTTAGATCAGTTTGATATTCACCTGTAAACAAGGAAAATTTGAAAAACCCAGATCCCAAATATATATACAAAAATGAAATTAAAACACAAAAGCCCAAGTTATAAAATCTTCAGATCTATACAAAATATCTATAAATCTATGCACAAGAGTTGCAGATCAATCAGATCTGAGGAGTATGAGTCCAACTCCACTCTCGAATATGAAGATTTAAGGATCTTACTAGCCAGATCTATCAATTTTTCCACAAAATATTTAAAAGATTTTGGTTTTTTAGAGAGGTACTAGCCCAAAAACTTCATGCATAAAAATTAAATCTTTAGATAAATCTTGAAGCTAGTATGAGGTAGGTTCTTCAGAAAATATATGCTGAGAGTTGGCTAGTCCAACTGAGAATTATCCCCAAACGCTCAATGAAAACTTTAGAGATTTTCTGCAAACACTAGATCAACCATCAAACCAAGTAGAGAAATAGAATAACAATAAAATTATGAAGAAATAGAGATACCTGCTAATTCAACCAAAATTAAAAATGTTACCCTAGATCCAGCAAATTGTATAAGATACCTGTATTCAGATTATTCTAAGAAAGCTATTGATTTTGCAATTTTCAAATAATATTTGCAGAAATTAAAATGATGTTACCACAGATTCATGAAGAGGAACACCACCACAAGTTGAAACCCCAAAGACTTTTGCATTAATTCTAGAAAATATACAAAAGAGCTTGAGAGCTTAGTACACGATTCAAAGATCGGATAAAAAATAGACTGACACCGACCTCTAATTTATAGATAAATTCTCCAACGACTGGTTCGCTTGATCCCCATCAAAGTAATCTTGACCGTTGAAAAAGATTTGATTATCCTTTAATCCCGTCTGTCAAAATTTTTTTTTTTTTGAGGAATTTCAAATTTTTCATTTAATTCCTTTTTAATGAACTCAAAAAATTGACTTTGACTTAACTACCAAGGTCCAAAGGTGCACGATTTCTTAAAATTTTCAATATTCGTTTGGCTCGGGACCTTTAAAAAATTATTTTTTTAAGACCCACGAATTTTGCCTTTGGAGAATTTAAATTTACCTACGACATAAAATTAATTAAATTTCTAGCTTAGGATTTTTAATTTAATTTCGCCAAAAAATTAATTAATTGACTTATGAGGGGATTAATTATTTTTCTAACCCTCTAATACTTAGCCATGGTGTCTAATTATGAGAGACCATGCACTAAATATTTTTTACATCAAGATTTTACATTTTAATACATGAAGGAGGAAAACCTGTTTGTTATGGACGCTAAGAAAATACCTATTTGTGCGACACAAAATATAATCCAGTATACCAAGTGACTTGTAATAAAATAATCTAGCCAATTAGCTAGGATTATTCTCAAATCACTTTTACATGGACTCGATCTAAAACACTAGGGCTCGCCTAAGATCTTAGCAACAAAATCCACTCTAGCTTTGGGGTAAGAGTGGAGGGAAAAACTCTGTCGATCATTTGTGTCTAGAGACAGAAGAATCAATGAGACAAAAAACCTCCTAGAGTTGAGATTGTCACCAAAACCATAGGTTTACCTAGGTTGTTACATACGGACACGATCATACTGAGATTATTTACATTTTACATATGCAGAATGGGTTGACATATTCATAAAATTGTCGGCTGATGATGAAGTCTGAATGGCACGGACACTTGAACATAATGGATCCCTTTTGCGAAAAAAGTGGTGTACTGCTATGGGGTCGTTGACACAAAGTGGTCAACAGGTGGCAAAGACCAAAAGTTTTCTTCTGCTGTAATTTAATTTTTGATTCACTAAAAGCTAATTCTCTCTTGGCCATATCTAGACAATGGGTGGTGTGAAGCAATTTTTTTCTTTTCGCTCTTGCGTTTATACATTACTTGTCAGGCTCAAATGACCAGTATTGTGGTTTTTCTTTCTTTAGTTCCATCTCCATTGCCTCATGTAATAAACAATTGACATTTAGGTTTATTATTCAAAATGGTCGTTGGAAACGCTAGGCTAGAGCTCGTTTTTGGGCAAAAACAATATGGAAACGCTGAAACGCGTTTGGTACGGCCTAGAAATGCATTTCAGGTTGTACTGCCATGTTTCACGTGGTTGAAATGTGGCCCAGTATGGCCTGAAACGTGTTTCCAGATCGTACGGTGACATTTCAGCCTCATTTGGACATCAACACAAAACATATTCTTCTTCTCTCTTCATTTACTTGGTTTGTACAGGTTAAAGGCAACTCTTCTCTCTTCACACATGAGAGGATCTTGGAGGCAATTGTCTTCTCTGCGTTGAATTTTCAACTCGATAGTTTGACCAAGTTTGACTTCATAAGAAAGGTGAGTTAAAAGCAAAGCAAATTATAGCTGATGGTTTACAAGATAATCTACTTGCATATGTTGGAAATTTGAGAAGATCAAAGGACATGTATGATAAGATAGTTGGTATGTATGAAGTCAACAATTTGAATGAAATCATCTCTCTAAAAGATCAACTCAAAGACACAAAGATGAACAAAGGAGAATTCGTGCAATCATACATTATGAGGATATCTCATCTTAGAGGTCAATTGCAGAGAATTGGGAAAACTTTGTCTGACAAGGAATTGGTGATTGTAACTCTTAGAGGTCTCTCTCCCATTTGGGAAACCTTCATTACTACTATAAGCAACAACAACAACTTCCTGTCTTTTGATGAACTTGTTGGAAAGCTCACTCAAGAAGAATCAAGGATGATATCTAGAGGAAGAATTCAAGGATCAAATGAAGGAGAGCCCTCTGCCTATGTTTCTCAAGGAAAGAAGAAGAATGCAAAGAAAGGAAAGGGAAAGCCATCTAAATCAAGAAAACCTCCTTAATCCAATTGAGATTCCAAGGAATCAAGAAGGCCATATAGAGATGTTGAGTGCTACAATTGTCATCAAAAGGGTCACTAGGCTTGAGATTTTTTCCGAAAAGAGAGATGCTCCGAGAAGAAACTCGTCAAGGTCCTACAACAATTGTGGCTTCAACAACAACAAGTCATATGAAAGGAGAGATGGTAGAAGAAATGAAAGAAGAAGATACTCCCCCAATGATCGTAATGATAGCTATCGTCCTCCAAAAAGGCCAAGGAACTCCAGGTATGAAGGCAATGTAACTAATAAATCTGAATATATTCTTACTTTTGCATTGGCTAGTTTATCTCCTACAGACTCTTGGGATAGTTGGCTAGTTGATAGTGGGGCTTCTCATCACTTTTCTGGATATAAGGAGGTTCTCTCTAATTTGGTAGAGAGGGAGATAAATTTGAACATTATTCTTGGTGACAATACCACTCACCCCGTAAAGGGCTTTGGTTCTGTGAAATTCATTTGAACTTTGGGGAGTCTGTTTTGCTTCATGATGCATTATATGTTTTCGGGATTAAAGAAGAATTTGGTTTCAATATCTGCCTTGGAGGATAAAGGAATGAGGGTTGCATTTATTAAAGGGAAAGTACTTACTTGACCTGCTGAATCCTACATGAGAAATGCCTTCACATTGGGAACTAGGTTTGAAGGACTCTATAAAGTCACTGGAAGACCTCTTCTAGCTATGGTTCATAATTCAAATCTTCAAAGCGAGTTGTGGCACTGAAGGTTGCCCTATCTACACTATGATGCACTTCCGAAATTGAAGAAGTTGGTTTACGGGATCCCTGATGTTTAAGCTCAATGTGATGGAGTATGCCTTGGATGTGCAAGTGGAAAGAAGACAAGGGGACCATTCCCCTCTAGCGAAAACAAGACGAAATAAATTCTTCATCTCATTCATTATGATATATGTGGTTTAATGCCTGTGCATTCACATGGGGTTCATCTTTATTACATCACCTTCATTGACAATTTCTTAAGGAAGACATGGATCTACTATTTGAAGCACAAGGACGAGGCCTTCGAAATATTCAAGGAATTCAAGGCTTTGCTGGAAAATCATACATGGAAGAAAATAAAGATCTTCAGGTTTGACAATGGTGGGGAATACATCTCAAATGATTTCATAGAATTTTGCAAGAAGGAGACCATTGTGCCTTACACTTTCGAACAAAATGGAGTGGCTTAGAGAAAGAATAAGTCCATTGTGGAAGCGGCCCGAGCCATGCTCCATGATCAAAAGCTGCCAAAGTTCCTTTGGGCTGAAGCAACAAACACAACGTATATGTTCAAAATATGTTACCTCATCAATCTTTGGACAACAAGACTCCCGAGGAAGTATTTACAGGTGTCAAGCCTGATATTAGTCATCTACGAATTTTTGGCTGCCCCGTGTATTTCCATGTGCCGAAGGACAAAAGAAACAAGCTAGAAGCTTCAGGAAGGAAAGATACATTTGTTGGATATAGTGAAGATTCTAAAGCATTTAGAATAAATGTTTCTAGTCAAAGGAAAGTTGAAGTTAGTAGGGATGTAACATTCGATGAAGATGCTGCCCTTAGAAAAGCAAGGGACCTCCCTCTGCCTTCTCCTAAAGACAAGAGTGATGAGATGCATATTCTAGAAGGTCCTTTTATCCCTGAATCTGAGAAGGACATCGTTGATGATCCCATGGAGCCTATGGACCCTTTAGATCCTCCTCCATGCGATCCCCCTACAAGGAAAGTACCACTTTAGCTCAAGAACACATTACAAGATGTTGAGAAACATGTTGCTGCTCCTGGAACTTTTAGGGAAAGAAAGAAGCCATGTAGGTACCAAGCCTATGTTGTAGCTATGATCAAGATGATTCAAGTCGAACCTAGTACCTTTGAAGAAGCGGTGAAGGAACAAGTATGGAAGGATGCAATGGCCGAAGAATATGAGTCTATTATGAAAAATGATGTATGGGATATTGTGCTGAGACCAAAGGGAAGATATGTGGTAACCTCCAAATGGATCTATAATATCAAGCATGGGGTTGATGGAAGCATCAAAAAATACAAGGCAAGGTTCGTAGCCCGTGGATTCTCTCAAAAAGAGGGAGAAGATATGATGGTATATTTGCTCCTATGGCCTGATATACAACCATATGTTCAATAGTAGCCATTGTTGCAAGTCATGGATGGAATCTCCATCAAATGGATGTGAAGACCGCTTTCTTACATGGTTTGCTGCAAGAAGAAGTGTACGTTGAACAACCTCTAGGATTTGAAGTTCATGACAGGAAGACCCATGTATGCTGATTGAAGAAAACTCTCTATGGATTGAAGCAAGCCCCTCATGCTTGGTATGCTCATATCGAAAGTTAATTGATAATGCTGGGATTCACAAGGAGCAATGCTGGTCCAATCTTGTACTTCAAAATGGATCAAGGTATGCCTCTCATTTTGGTATTATATGTTGATGACTTTTTCATGACAGGTGTAGACCCTCTTATTCTAAAATGTAAGAGGAAGTTAGCTTCTGAATTTGAGATGAAAGATCTTGGTTTGATGCACTATTTCTTGGGATTAGAAGTATGGCAAGAGTGGGGTGAGATTTTCCTTTCACAAGGAAAATATGTTGTGAAACTTTTAGAGAGATTTGGCATGGTTGAGTGAAATTATTTGCCTACACCTACGGAGATGAATTTCAAGAAGCTGTGTGGAGAAGTTGTTTGACTGGACCTAGCAAACCCTTCTAAGTATAGACAATTAATTGGTGCTCTGATGTTTCTCGTGAACACTCGCCCTAACATATGCTTTGTAGTTAACAATTTGAGCTAGCTTATGACCGAGCCTCACCACGTACATTGGCTCGCTGCCAAGCATGTATGGAGATATCTACATGGAACTATTAACCTTGGACTGAGATATGCCACTGGAGATGTTAGAATACATGGATATACAAATGTAGATTAGTTTGGTAATGTTGTCGACATGAAGAGTACTTCCGAATGTTGTTTTAGTCTGGGATCTGCCATGATATCATGGACGAGCAGGGAGTAGAAATCCGTAGCCCTTAGCACTATTGAGGCTGAGTATATTGCAACTAGCCTTGCGAGTTGTGAAGCAGTTTGGTTGAGGAATCTCTTTGGAGAGCTATTTGAGCAGGTTCTAGACACGACAGTCATCTGTTGCGACAACAAGAGTGGGATTCGTTTGTCAGAGAACCTTTCATGACAAGTCCAAGCATATTGAGATTAGATATCATTACATCCATGACATGGTGTAGATAGAAGCCGTAAGACTCCTCCACATTTCGACATATGAGCAGACAGCCGACATCCTCACCAAGCCTTTGCCGAAAGGGAAGTTCATGGTCTTTAGAGAACAACTTGGACTAGTTGAGATGACCCTTTCAAATAAGGGTCCGAGCTGATAAAAAATATTGAGCAGTGCTCTTCCCCTCTAGTTGAGTTCCCAAGGTGTGGAATAGAGCTATAGGGCTCGTAGGGATGAGAGACCTTTGACCGATAGGATGTTGAGACCTGAGATCTCCCCTAGTCAGAGTATGCCCCAGTTAGCATCCTGCCCACTCTGTGGGATAATCTGTCCCATCTAGCCAATGGGTTGAGGGACTTGGGATAGAGCATGATCCCTACCCCTTGTAGTAGGTGGATCTCGCCCAAGTTGGTGGATGCACATGTTCTACCAGCTAGCTCTTTAGGGTTAAGATGGATGATCAGGGATAATAGGGTAGAGTGTGATCCTTACCTTCGGTAAGTTTATCTCACCTATTGTCAGGGACTTTGGGATAGAGTGTGATCCCTAAGCTTGGGTAGATTGGTCTCGCCCATTGTCTTTGGTTCCAGGTGGTAGCTATGGCTCCCCGGTGATGATGAAGATGATGACGACAACAATGATGATGACGACGATGATGATGATGATGACAACGATGATGATGATTCTGGGTGGTAGCAAAGTCTCCCTGATGGTGATAGAGGCAGGGTGGTAGTTGGAGCTCCCTTGCAAAATTTCTTATTCTTTAGATTCGATAATCTTCAACATGAGATGAGCGAGACAAGCAGAGATGGTACATGATGACAAGATGAAATGATGATATATGGACATATATTGACAGGTGGAATTCTCCCTAGTTGAGAGGGTGTGTTAAATTATGCAACTAGCATCAAATTCCACTTTGGACAACTCATTTGATGGAGATAATTATTGCATTAAATTCCTCTTTTCGAGAGGACCAAAATTGATCTAAAGATCACTCAAATCAGACAAGGAGAAGTGTTGTTTTGAATTAAAAGCCCTCACATATGAAATTGTCGAGGTTGGCTTCAACTTCAAGTAGGCTCATGAAGCCCAATCGACTTGTCTTTTCACCCACACAAATTCATATAAATATAAGAGACCTCATGCCTCATTTGGACATCAACGCAAAACACTTTCTTCTTCTCTCTTCATTTACTTGGTTCGTGTAGGTTAAAGGTAGCTCTTCTCTCTTCACACGTGCGAGGATCCTGGAGGCAATTTTGTCTTTTCTGCATTGACTTTTCAACTGGACAGTTTGACTATGTTTGACATCATATCTTGATATGCTTTAACTTGCGAAAGTTTGATTTCTTGAGGCCAAGTTGACTGGCACAGAGACCGAGGTAATCTGGGAAATGTGACTTGTGTTGAAATTTTGGTTTGACCGCATAAAATTGCAGACTCTAACAGTAGACTTTCTCTGTCTTTTGATTGGGTTTGACCGAAATTTCTAGGATGTTTTGACTGATCCTTGACTATCAAAAGAGGCCGCATTGACTGGGCTTTGATAGAATTAGATTGAAGCATATTTGTCTATGATTTGGTTGTTGTTGACTTGTCTGGTTAGGGCAGCCCACTGCTGTTGACTTTTTGCATATTTTACAGTCAACTATATTTGACTTTTTTTCATCATTTTAGCATAGATTTGACTTAACATTGTTGCGATATTGGATATGGATGATGTACTCTCTTTGCTAAACATTTGAAGACAATCTAATAAGAAGAAGATTTGCAAGGAATTTCCCCATAGTGGGTTTTGCCTTGGTCATTGACCAAATTTGTTGCTCTTGTCTCTTGGCTATCTTTTATTGTGCATTTGCTTAATTTTTCTATCTACTATTGCTCTAATTCTATTGGATAATTGAAGAAGTGAAATTGTTAAATTGGATGCTATTGGATTTTGTTGAAGTAATAGTTGCACCATAGAACAAATTGATAAAAAATTAACGATTGCAGGTTGCACAATATAACAAACCCATTGGTGAGGAGGGCATATCGAAGAGAGTAAGATGAGGCAGATGGAATTAAAAGAAGGCATGAAAATATTACTCAAGCTACCCCTCAAGCTCCACCAAACATTGAGCCAAGGATTGTGGTTGAAGCAAGGAAGAGGAGAGCCACTCAACAACAAGAACAACCACCATCCAAAAATACCAGAGGGGCATCCGCTTCAGTTCAAGATACTAGAATTTCTAAATTGGTGAATGTGCAAGTGAGAGAAGAATTTTATTCCAGAGTGGTTAGATGCATCTATGCATGTGGTATCCCATTCAATGTTGTTTGCTCTCCTTACTGGAAAGATATGATAAGGGTAGTTAACAAAGCTCCCACAGGGTACAAGGGTCCCAACTATGAGAAAGTCATAACTTAGCTTCTCAAAAATGAGGAGCTTATGGAGGATATCTTATCACCACTTTGTTCTTCCTAGAGTAGCTCTAGGGTTAGCATAGTCTCAGATGAATGGACAGATACAAGGCATAGGCCATTGATAAATATCATTTCCACTTCACCAAAAGGAGCAATGTTTTTAAAGGCGGAAGATTGCTTAGGAGAGGTAAAATATGCACAATTCATTGTTGATGTTATTATAAAATCTATTGAACAAATAGGACCTAATAGGGTGGGGAAATTTATCATAGATAATGCCCTAGTTTACAAAGATGCAAGTTTAATTATTGAGGGGAGGTATGACCGCATCTTTTGGACACCCTGCATTGTCCATAATATGAATTTGATCTTAGAGGAGATCAACAATAAAGTTCCATGGATAACGCAAATCATAGGGGAAGCAAGGGAGATTGCTAAATTCATCACCAACCACCACCAATCTCAAGCAATATTTTGAGAGTACTCCAAATTGGAGTTGTTAAAAGTTGTTGAGACAAGATATGCCTCAAACTTCCTAATATTGCGCCGCCTTGTTGAGGTTAAGCAACCATTAGTTTTTATGGTGGTGAGTCAAATCTGGGCTAAGTGGAGATAGACAGATTCAAAGTGGAGGTATATGGTGTGTAGATTATGCCTTGATGAGGAGTGGTGGAGCAAGTTAGATTTCTTGCTAAAGTTCACAACCCCTGCATTTGAGCTTCTTCGGAATGCTAACACTGACCAACCTTTCTTAGTAGAGGTATATGATGGCATGGATACCATGGTTGAGAACTACGGAAATAATTTCACAAGAGTATCCACAACTTTTATTTGTTGATGATCATTTTGCTGATTTAGTCAAGAAAATCATTGTTAATAGGTGGAACAATTTCAAGACTCCATTGCACACTTTAGCACATGCCTTGAACCCCAAATTTTATGATGAGGAGCTTATTTCTCAAAGTAATGGGAAGAGGAAGGCACCCTGTAAGGATAGAGAGGTGGCTAATGGGTGGAAAAAGCCCTTATGAGAACGTTTCCAGCTCATCTACGTAGGGAGGTGAAGGAAGAATTTGCCAATTTTGCTGCAAGATTAGGTGATTATTTCGATATATTAGCTTTGGAGGAGAGAATCACCATGAATCCAGTTAGGTGGTGGATTTGTCATGGAGCAAATGGTGCACATTTATAAAACCTTGCTATTCGTGTTCTTTCACAAGTGGCAAGCTCTTCATCAGCAGAAAGGAATTGGAGCACCTATGGTTTTATTCATTCTATAAGCGCAATAGGTTGGGCTCACAGAAAACAAAGGATCTTGTTTATGTGCACTTCAACCTTCGCCTTGCATCTCGTAGGGGTCCAGAATATAGTAGTGGTCCTTCTAAAGAATGGGATGTGGATCCACATAGTCTTGATTTGGAGGTTTCTCATGCCGCCCTAAATATTGAGGATCGGGAGCCTAGAAGTGGAATTGGCCAATCATCTTCTTCAGGCTTCAACTCCACTATCCACTATAGAGCATGCTTCTACTTCTATTTTTTATGAGGATTAGTTTTTAGTCTTTATAGTACTTGCAGCTTCATAGTGTTTATTGTACTTGCAACCTCATATATATAATAAAGGTTGATTTTGAAATTTGGATATATAATAAAGGCTAATTTTGGATATTTCTATTTTCATTATGTGATCATTCATGAGTAAATGTGATGTAAATTTAGACTTATGGTTTATGCATTGACATTGGACAATTTAATCATAATGTATCACGTATGCTTTATGATTACACATAACATTTCTTAAATGTCCTAATATATATATATATATATATATATATCGCGTTTCCCTGTTTCCAAAATTTGGGGGGGTCACGTTTCTTATCTATCCCTGTTTCCCCATATCGTGCAACTTAGGATTTCTGCCATTATGAATCTTGTGGTGAGTACCTGCCAAGCATTACCATATGGGTTTTTTATTGATTTTGTTTGATTTTGAATCATGTAGTAGATTGTGTTGGAAATATGTTGTCATTGATGTTAAAGGAGTGGCATAACTCAAGTCGTTGCAAGCAGATTGATTAAAGAACGAAGACTTTGGAGCTAAGTCACATGACACGAGGACACAAGACACGAAGGACACATAAATACGAGTATTTGACACGAGACACAACGACCCTGGAAACAGGACATGAGGGACACGTTTTATATACATATTAACATATATATATATTAAAAAAATACTGAAATATAGTGCTTGAACCATATAGATATGAATCATGATGATATCTATTTAGTATTTGGTATACACTATTTACTATCTAGTAATTTACTAGTTAGTTTATTAATTTACTACACCAATGATGTTCACAGTTCAATGTTCATTGTTCATGTGATAACTTCTGTTATTAACTTCAAACAAGTTTGATCATGTTCAAACTTCACATAAGGTAGTTTATGAACTATAAATTTATGTGTTCAAACTTCATTGTTGATCAGAGCGCTAATCGAGCTTTCCCTCCCTTTAGACCTCGAATGTGTAGTGAGCAATGAGCACATGACAAGGAGCTAGGCTTTTTATTTTAACACATGATCTATACATGGTCACTGGTGTCTAATTAAGTTAATTTTCGTAGGCTATAACACAACTTATAGGAAATTTAAGTGCTCCAAACCCTCAACAAAGCATGCAAACGCTCGTCTCTTGCATCTACAGGTCCAAGTCAATGTGAACTTGTGAGAATTGTGTTCGAATCTTATTGAATTCCTCACACTGCACAACAAATTTGATTTCAGCAACGAGAAAACTCGACTTCGATGGCGAACAGTGACAAAAAAAAACCCAAAAATAAACCATGTTGTAGGTTTTAAATGTCACTTTTCATGGGACACATGTCCTAAGAACCAAAAAAGTTAGGGCATTTTTTTCCATGTCCAAAACACGTCTCGATTGGAAGACACGAAGAAAAATGTTTTCGACACGTTTTAAGGCACGTTTCATGTTCGACACGTGAAATACAGGACACGAGACCCTGAGGGACGTGTTCGGTGACTTAGCTTTGGAGACATTTGAAGTACAATAGATAGATAGAGCTTGGAAAGAGCTTTCCAAAGGTATATTGAAGTTTGAAAAAGGCTTCTTGAATCAAAATATATGGCCAATCAAAGTTGAGAGGTTAAAAGTCGAAATTTTGGTGTTTGGCCATGGGCCCTGCAGTTCAGTCAACATGCAAAGGTGGCAAGAGTAGCCACATGGGAGCACAATTGGACAAATGAAAGCTTAGGAAGGAGAGCGTGTTGCCCCACCAATGGACACATCACCCCGATAGTCTTTGAAAGAGCGCAAACCTAAGTTCTAGGGTGACCAAGCGAACAACGTGGTGGTTATGCCAAAGTTGGCACAAAGTTGTATTTGGCAATCGTGCTAAAGTTGGCATTGAACTAGCAGTGCACTAAAGTTGCTAAAAAGCGGCATAGGCGAATTGGCAGCTTTGGTGATAGTTTGGCAATATATTTGGTGGATTTAGCCAAAGTAGTTCACTAGATTTAGAACAACAGTTAGAATTTCTGCTAAACTCTGTAAAAATTCCATAATTGAAGAAATTGGCAGTTAAACTTAGGTTCTCACCTGAGAACAAGCAGACTAAAGTATGAAGACAATATGGACACATCAATAGGACTTAACAAAAGTAGAATATAACTGAAAATATGAATTCATACATGAGTACGAGTTGAACTTAACTAAAAGATAAATCCTAAAAACATCTACTCAAAATTATTTATAAGTAAAAATTGAATTAACAAGAAGGTTGCTATTGTTGTTGTTGGTGTGTGTTGGTGAATTGATCAGAGATTAGAGAAGGTGTTGAAGGTGATTTTTGGCGATTGCATGAGGTGAGATTGTTTTGTTTTATGAGAAAGAGACCTTCATGATTTGAGTTTAAAAATGAGATGAAAGATGAATCAAGGAGGTCAAGCAAGTGGCAACTTGTAGATCAAAGGTTGTAGCTCGGAGCTCCTTCCAGTAGTAGCTAACAAATAACAAGAAGGTTGTTGTTGTTGTTGTTGGTGTGTGTTGGTGAATTGATAAGAGATTAGAGAAGGTGTTGAAGGTGTTTTTTGGCAATTGCATGAGGTGAGATTGTTTTGTTTTATGAGAAAGAGACCTTCATGATTTGAGTTTGAAAATGAGATGAAAGATGAATCAAGGAGGTCAAGCAAGTGGCAACTTGTAGATCAAGGTTGTAGCTCGAAGCTCCTTCCAGCAGTAGCTGACAAATCAAAGGCAGTAACCCCTTTCAATGGTAGTTGATAAATTAGGGAGCAATAGCTTCCTTCTGGTGGATGCCAGAGAACATTGTAAAAGAAATTGAAGAAAAGATTGAATTCTTTATGTGTTACATATATGCTACTTGTTTTGATTCTTGTGATGCTAATATGTAACGTTTCTAAAGTGTTTGTTGGTGCGATTGAAGTCTTTATGTGTTACATATATGCTACTTGTTTTGATTCTTGTGATGTTGATATGTAACGTTTCTAAAGTGTTTGTTGGTGCTCATGTATTCCTTACTTTGTGAAACAAAGTTTTAAAATTATCACAATATTGATTCACCCCCCCAGTATTGTCTTGGTTTGTAACAATTGGTATCCGAGCACCAGGTTACTCCAGGATCAACTTAATAACTGGAAGAAATATCATGGATCATGACAAACCAGGAAGGAGGATACACCAACAAGACATCTATGTTCAATGGAATGAACTACGTGTTTTGGAAAGTAAGGATGAAAATCAATATTCAAACTCTTGGTGCTTATATATGGGATGCAATGGAAGAAGAATATCAAAAGCCTCCAGCCATGATTACTAGAGATCATAAGATTGAATTTACATGCAATTCCAAGGCTATGAATGCTCTACTTGGGTCTGCTTGAATCAAAACTAGTCAAGGTCATGGATTGCACTACTGCAAAAGCAATATGGGACAAGATGAGCAACTTCTATGAAGGCGATAACAAGGTAAAGTAAGCCAAACTTCAAGGTTTTAGAATGTAATTTGAGTCTTTGAAGATGCACAATGAAGAATATATTGCTAAATACTTTCTTAGAGTTGATGAAGTTGTGAAATACAAAAAGAAGTCTTTATGAAGATCTAAAGGAGCCAGTAGTAGTCCAGAAGGTGTTGAGATCTCTCCCTAAGATATTTAATCCTAAAGTTTCAGCCATTGAAGAGATGACATATCTCGAATCTCTCATTTTGGATCAATTACTTGGCACTCTTACTTCCTATGAGATGAGGATTTCTAATGGAAAATATACAACAAAGGAGTTAGCCTTCAAAGTAGACAAGAATCCCAAGGAAGAGCATAATGACTCATGTTGTGAATCAAATGAAGAGGAAGCTAAGTTTGTGAGAAATCTCAAGTGAGGCATAAGCATGTACAAAGGTAAGCTACCTTTTAAGTGCTTTAACTATGGTAAAGTAGGTCACTTTGCTTCTAAATGTCCAAAAAAGAAGAAGAATGAATATGACCCTAGAGAGAAGTTTAGGAAAATGCAGAAAGACAAAAAGAAGTCTAAGAAGAAAAGTCTCTACATCCAAGACTCCAGCACCTCTGAGAGTTAAGAAAGCTAATCATCAAATGAGGAAATAACTCATGAAAGTTCAAAAGAATTTATGCTCATGGCCATAGACAATCTGGAAATAGAAGTTGTTGACTCTGATGGAGAAGAGGTCAAAGTCGACTTTGAAGGAGAGCTAATTAGTGCTCTTGAGGAAATTCAAAGGCTAAGAAAGAAAAACAAAAAACAAAAGGAATTGTTGGTCAAGAATAAAGTTGAAGCAATAGAACCCTTGCTCTTGCAAATTGAAGAAGGCAAGAAGATCCAAGAAACTTTGATCAGTGAGAAAAATCAAGCATGTGAAAGGCTTGAAGGAGAAATTGTTTCTCTGAGGAAAGAACCTGAAAAGAAAAATACCCAACCGAGTTTTAATGAAAAATTAGGAAAAAGGACTGAAAGTTTAAATGCACTTCTTGAAGCACATAAAGTCTCTAATGACAGAGCAAGTCTAGAATTTGAGGTTGAGTTAAGCTCAACAATTGATGTGAAAGGTAGGAAGGTTATTACCTTTGTTCAAACTATGAACAGACCTAACCAAACAAAATAGTAGAAAGAAAAAGGGAGGACACAGTCTAATTTGCAGCCATAGGCAATTCAATAATTGCAAAATAAAAGGAACAATTCAACTTAGCAAAAGACTAATAATGCAAGAGAGGCAATTCAAATTCCTCAACAAAAAGGTTCAACTCTTAGACAAGCGCAATTATCTCAAACAGAAACACAACTAATCTTTAAAAATAAATTTTCTCCCAGGTATGAGGACATCTTTCCAGGCTATTGTTTTACTTGTACTAATTATGGGCACAAGGCAGCGAATTGCAGGGTGAATCTATCATTTATACAACTCAGGCCACGAAGAAGAAATTATCAGGCTAATAACCAATTTGTTAGGCAAAGGGTGAGTAGACCCAGGTATAGCAATCCATCATACTCGGGTCATACCAAGCGAATAAACATTATATGCTAGGTCATACCAAGCAGAATCTTAAGACCCCATGGCCCAATGTACATGGCACTCATCAAATTTTTCAGAAGTCCAAAAGTTAGCAGACATCTTTTGACCTTTTCTCTCTCCTCTCTCTAATTTTTTCTCTCTCAAATTTCACAATCTTACGGGGAATTGTACTACATGTTGCTAGTATGATGAACTGTTGTAACAGGCTCAGGCAACTTGGGACTCAATCATCAAGTAAGTACACTATAGAGTTTTTTTTCACTTAGCTAATTATTCTCATTTTTCAGTGATGAATAACTAGTTGAATTTTTTCATTCACACACCTCCAAAGCTAGAGTGTGGCTTGATGATTGGGCCTTGGACCCATTCTAATGCCTAGATTCGATGTATATTACCATACTAAGACATCTAAAACGTCGTGAAATTTGATTAGGTTTTTTGAGGATTTTTTAAATTATTTAAAATTCTTGTAGGATGGAATTTTTATATAAAATTATAGATAAGTGAGCCTAGAAGATGTTGGGGCGTACAAGTATTCAATAATAATGCTCTCCATCCCAACATTCTTCTAAGGTCCACTTTGATGGTAAAAAAAACAATAATCCTCCCTCAAAATCCACTTTTCCTAAGTTTAGTGGCATTAAGTGGCAAAAAATTAAAAAAATAAATATGGAGACATTAAATATGCTCTCAAAAGTCAAAAGTTACAAGGTAAATGACATGGAATATCAAACTCAAGTTGAAGTTTAGTTGAATGGTTGATTGGGCAACCATCTCATTACCGAAATGGTGGGCTTTTCACTATCAGTTAGAGGGCCGAGTTGCCTTGTCAGCAAGATGAAATCTCCTTCAAGATGAGCACAAATTTGAAGAGCAGTTAATTTTTTGCCGCTTCAGTTGAATGTGGAGTGCGTCTCCAGATTAGACTCCACCATAATCTGCACCTAGCCACAACAGTGTCACCAGTCATCAGTGCTCACAGCTAGTAGAGATACACATTAGTCACTTAGCAGTTGAGTTTGGGTTGGTAGATAGTTGTGGGAGTTGGCCCAGATTTTGTGGGGACATGTATCCCTTATCTCCACTCCAACTTACACTTCTCCATGCACAATTCAGTTCAGATGGGATACACTGCAAGTTCTCATACGTTGTCACTAAAAAAGGGGATACACAGATCACCTACATCCAGTCCTCTTTGCCACATGAAAATTGACTCCTTGGAATCTCAGTCAACTATAATAGTCTTTGCCACTTGGGAATTCGATTTGGCCTTTGGGATCATCATCATATCACATTGGGAGTACCTCCCAAGCTTGTATATAGAGACTGCTAATTTTAGATAACAACGGTATGTTCTATGCTTCAGTGCGATTTACTTCAATGTTCCTTTAACAACCCAATGACAATTTCCAATTATATCTAGTACCAATAACATTAACTTAAACACATTGACAGTAGATGTAGATAGAACATAAAAACATGTGTAGAGGACAAGCCAAGACAAGAGGACATAAGATATGGTGGATGCCAGGGACAAACACCAATGTGGGGAAACCCTTTAATCAAATATTCTTATCATTCTTCAATAGTTCAGCAGAGAGAGAGAGAGAGTACAAATATCAGAATTACATGCCCAAAACTGTCCTGTCAAATTAGTAGTCAACAACAGTCAACTGCAGCCCTAACCAGAAAGTCAATGGTGGTCAAACCAGCCTCAAAATGCCCTACAAGCAGCTCAGTCAGCAACAAAAGAATTTGGCCGACCAAGGGAGTCAAAGTCAACCCAAAAATAATGCAGTCAACCCAGTCAAAATCTGCTGTAATTTTTGTAGTCAAATCAGAAAGTCAGCGTTGAAGTCAAGTTAGTCAAATTGTCCCAATCACCTTGAAAATTGTGCCAATAAATGTGGCCTTCATAAATTGGAATTATTCCCTCTAGAATGAAGTCAACGCATGGTCAAATAGTCCAAGTCAACGCTGCCCTAATCTCTGGAATTTTTGGCCTCAAAAAACAGTCCAAAAAACCGTCCTCTTCCACACGTGCGAAGTAGAGAAGCCTCCAAGCTATATGAACCAATCAAGAGAGGAGAGAGAGAGATATGTGATGAAATGATGATGTCCAAATGAGAGAAAGGTCACTTCTATTTATACACTTTGTTGAGGGTGAAGAGACATCCATTGGGCTTCATGAGCCTACATTTGACTGAGGACGACCTTGACATGAGAAAGAATAAATTCAAAATTCCATTTCTGCTTGTCAGAATGAGATTATCTTTATATCAAAATTGTACCTCTCGAAAAGAGAAATCCAATGCAATAATTATCTTCATCATATGAGCTGCCCTTAAGGTGGAATTTGGCTCTAGTTGCCAATTTTAACACTCCCTCTCAACTAGGGAGAATTCCACCTGCCAATCCAACTGTCATCATGCCATCTTGTCATTCTGTACCATCTTTGTCATCACTACCTTGCTCTACTCTACTAGACAATGAAGTAATAAGGAAGAAGAAGTGATTGACAGTGAGTCATAAAATCATACCACTTTCCACGGACTAAAGTCAGTTTTTGATCCCAAATCAAGTTGTTGAACACCACGCATCCTAGCCATAGGGAGTATAGTAGTGAACAATGCATCCATCGGTAGTGCTATGGTCCCTATCCATCTATTCCCAACTCATTGGCCAAATGAGAGGTACTTCTCATGAGTCCCAAACTCTATGGGTAGGATGTGTGTTGGGGCATCAATGGGAGAAGGTGAACCACTCATTCTACTCATATGCCATTGGAGAAGGTGAACCACTCATCCTATGCATATGTCAATCGTAGGGGAAGGTGAACCACTCACCCTACATGCATGTGTTCGGGTAGGGGAAGGTGAACCACTCACCCTACACACATGTCTGTTGTTTTTCCACGACCTTGGGTCTAGGACAGAGTCTTAAAATCTCTAACGCTACCAAACCAAGAATCTCAACGATATTACTTTGCACAACGGAATATAAACAACAGTAAATCACACATGCACAAAATATAGACAACTTTTTACAATTTTCAACCCCACTTCCTTATATTAAACAACATATAGTACAACAGTGTAGGGCTCCCGTACCAGGGATAATGGCCCTCATACATCCACTAGTACAAGATACAAATTGGGGCTTCATGTCAGTCCATCGACAACCAATCTACCCTCAACAAGATACTCTGACCATCTGGATGATGAAGTCGACTCTCCCAGCTCCCTTCGGTCGTACCTTGTACCTACCCGATCCATCAACTCCTGATCTGCAGCTCTTGTCTCTATCAATGCTCCAAGTCCATTTGGCCATTGAATCTCGATTGTCAATCTGCTCTCTAGTTGTGCCTTAGTCCATCAAGGCATCAACACATCAAGACTCTTGTCGAGTTGTTCACAGCTCCACTTGTGAACAACTCTCATCTGCCCACTGTTGCTCCTCAACTACTCAGGGACTTCAACCGACTATGGTCTTCCTGCGCTGCACTGATGACGACCAACATAGGGCACAAAGGGCTGCCACCTATCACTACAAGATGCCCATCTCCCATAATGAACACGGGTTAGGAGGACTACCCATCATCTACTGTAGAAGTCCTTCTCCACACACAAGTCTCAGGCTCCACAACTACTACTCTAGTTCGTCAACCCTTGAGCTCAACAACTGCCTCTCTCGCAACTACCTTTTTCCATGAAGGTGTTACTCACTGATCTCCAACTTGGACACTATCACGCTATCCTCCAACAGAGCATAAATGCCCAATCTCATCCACACTTGTTCTTCTCTCACACTACCCTCGAACAGTCCACTAGAGACCAAGTCCACACTGTAGCATCTGCTCCTAATTAGGGCATCCCCACACCTAGGAGACCCTTACACATCGCTGCCCACAGACTCCACCAATTTTCCCTTTATTTTGCAATAGAGGAGCTATTGCACAAATCTGGGCACATCAATATGTCCTTCACCTAAGACACCATCAACTCATCATCCAAGGGAACATCTGCAACAGTCCTTGTTGTTGTCCTCTTGCCTTCCAATTTTATGTGCCTGCTATCACCTTGGTTGCTTGGTAGGCCTCCCAACAATCCACGTGGGCTCTCCAAACAACTTCTAAGACCTCCTACAAGTACCCCATCAACTGATCCATGCTCTAGTCCACAAATCAAGGACCCAACACCCTTCCAAAACACTTTCTATAATGATGTTTTCTTCTGCATTTGTGACAACCTTGGTTAGGGCACATGTTGCAACCCTAAACCCTTATGACAGTTCACAAGCAAGCCCTCAAGGGGCTGCGACATACCTTGGGAAGCCTCTTCCTCACCCACGCTACCTTTTTTAAGGAACTAGTCCACCCTTGACATCCCTTTACACAACTCCAGCTGTGTGCTATAAGGTCTGCGGCCTAGCACAACAACCCTAAACCGTGAGACAGTCCCCCTTTTCGGTGCCCAAACACACTCCAACACACAGGGTTTTGACCCTAAGCAGCTCAACCCACGAACAAGGCTACTCGGCCTCTAGAATAGGAGTCTCAACCCTCTTTTCAACCCAAAGACAGTTCGCTGCTCCTCCAGCTCACTCAACCTCCATCACATAACTTTGGACCTCCTCCATGTTGTTTAGGGCATCTCTTCCTTGTTGTGGCTAGGGCAATCTCAGAGCTCTTTCTTGAGAGGACGTTGCACCAAAATGGATGATAAAACGACATGCCATCACCCTCTTTTTATAGCCTAAAGAGGGGCTCCAACAAATATATGAAGAGACACATCTATTGGCTAATATCTACATCAAGCCTACATGACTTGAAAACCAATAATTATTGGTCAACTTCAAAAATTCATTTCTCCACTTCTACAACTCGGAATTCGACGATTCTCGAAGCATTAGATTCCCCTTTCCGCCCTCTATCATCTCATGCCATCACATGTAGAAATGTGCTTCAGGAATTGCCCCAAACACAATTGGGTGCAAAACCCCATACTTGGGTTCCAAGCCCACAAGTGACCCTTGTGGAGCTTTTCCCTCCAAACCCTGAACCCTAGGGCTTGGAGTACCTCTCAAGCTACACAAATCAACACTCCCTCTTCCAAAACTAGGAAGTAACCATCATCATCCGGCGACACTTGCCCATCTAGCATCCATCAATGCAGCATACCCTGTAGAATGAATCCGAAAATCTCGATAGTGCCTCTGCCTCATCATATCCGAACCTGTAGATTCCAAACCTCCATAGGGCTGCTTCCTTTAAGGCTAGACTCCCTCTGATCCTACACGATCTCCATTGGCTTAATCTTGCAAGCACTCATCCTCTTGGATCAAAGCTCACTTATGCAAATCCCCTCAATCTCGGATATGCAACATCACAATCTGAAGAAGACTCTAGCCTGCCAACCTGTACTCCATCACACAAATCCATCTCGATCAACTTGATCTCGTGCATGCCAAAGAAACCCTAGTGTTGTCCCAACCATCCATGACAAATCAACGGAAGTCCATGAATCATGATCAATAATCTGCCCTACCACAAACTATTGTTCACCAAGCTCACCACCAATCCACCAGAAATCCTAGCCAATCTCATTGCCAAGCCAGTCAAGACCACATCTTCGTGTCTTCAGTTGAACCCTCTGCTCCATGATCTAGACACCTGCAACTCCCTTTGAGTTGTATCGCTATGCACACTCTAATTCACTCTCCCTCAAAGTAGCTCTGATATGCTCAGATACCATGTTGTTTTTCCACGACCTTGGGTCTAGGATAGTCTTAAAATATCTGACGCTACCAAACCAAGAATCTCAATGATACTACTTTGCACAATAGAATATAAACAACAGTAAATCACACATGCACAAAGTATAGACAACTTTTTACAATTTTCAACCCAACTTTGTTATATTA
Organism: Pinus taeda; assembly: GCA_000404065.3. NCBI lineage: Eukaryota > Viridiplantae > Streptophyta > Pinopsida > Pinales > Pinaceae > Pinus > Pinus taeda. The sequence continues at coordinate 122,464 of APFE030219806.1, forward strand.
AACAACATATAATACAACAGTCTAGGGCTCTCATACTAGGGATAATGGCCCTCATACATCCATTAGTACAAGATACATACTAAGGCTTGGTGTCAGTCCATCGACAACCAATCTACCCTCAACAAGATACTCTAACCATTTGGATGATGAAGTTGACTCTTTCATCTTCCCTTGGTCGTACCTTGTACTTGCCTGGTCCTTTGACTCCCGATCTGTAGCTTCTGCCTCTATCAATGCTCCAAGTCCATTTGGCCACTAAATCTCAGCTGTCAATCTGCTCTCTGGTTGTGCCTTAGTCCATCAAGGCATCAACACATTGAGACTCCTGTCAAGTTGTTCATAGCTCCACCTGTGAACAACTCTCATCTGTCCACTGCTGCTCCTCTTCCCACTATGGTCTTCCTGCACTGCATCGATAAAGACCGACATAGGGCACAGAGGGTTGCCACCTATCACTTCAAGATGTCCATCTCCCACAATGAACACGAGCTAGGATGACTGCTCATCATCTACTGTAGAAATCCTTCTCCACACACAAGTCTCGGGCTCCACAACTTCTACTCTAGCTCGTCAACCCTTCAGCTCAACAACTGCCTCTCTCGCAACTACCTTTGTCCATCAAGGTGTTGCCCACCAGGCTCACCTTGGGCACTATCACGCTGTCTCCAGCAGAACATAAGTGCCCAATCTCATCCACACTTGGTCTTCTCTCACGCTGCCCTTGAATAGTCCACGAGAGACAGAGTCCACACTGTAGCATCTGCTCCTAGTTAGGGAATCCCCACAGCTAGGAGGCCCTTACACATGGCTGGCCATAGACTCCACCAATTTGCCCTTTATATTGCAATAGAGGATCTATTGCACAAATCTTGGCACATCAATATGTCCTTCACCTAGGACACCATCAACTCATCATCCAAGGGAACATCTGCAACACTCCTTGTTGTTGTCCTCTTGCCTTCCAATCTAATGTGCCTATTGTCACCTTGGTTGCTTGGTAGGCCTCCCAACAATCCACGTGGGCGCCTCCAAACAACTCCCAAGGCCTCCTACAAGCAACCCATCAACTGATCCACGCTTTGGTCCACAAATCAAGGACCCAACACCCCTCCAAAACACTGTTGTACTGGTGTTTGTTTCTGTCTAAGTTGCACGAAACGGGGAAACGGGTACAAGTTTCCGAAACGGGAAGCGATACGAAACGCGACCTCCCCAAATTTTGGAAACGGGGAAAC
>APFE030219806.1:142366-173671 GCA_000404065.3 Pinus taeda
ATTAATATAAAACTGTGTTAGAATGGTCCAAAAATCATGGATCAAGCCAGATCTAATCTTAGCCGTTGATTAGGGACTTAATCTCGACCATTGATTTGTCAATGAAAAAAGTATAAGAAGAGGCTTGAGGGTCACTTGGAGAACACACTGAGGGAGACCAGTGAGTTCAATTTCCGGAGCGGGGTTAGTTGAGAAATTGAACCAGTGGTCTGGAGAGCAGTCAGGAGGCAGCAAGTACAGAACAGAGAGATGGGAGATCAGCACAGAGGTAGAAGAGGCAGACACAGGGCCAGAGGAAGCCACGCAGAGGCAGCAGAGACAGCGTAGAGCCAGCAAGGCTTGCATCATCCACGTAGAGGCTGCAGGAGTGATGCAAAAGGCCAGAGAGGCTACGCAGAGTCTTAACAGGCTGACGCAAAGTGTTTCATGTCATGCAGAGGTTAGTAGGGCCAACGTTGGGTTCAGAAGAAGTGCTGGAAAATTTTCCTATCTGTGGGTAAGCCGGTTTGGCACCCTGTCGTACTAGAAAATTGCTGAATAAGAAAATCCTCCCTTGCTGCACCGGTTTTCCCACATTGGGTTTTTCCGATGACATTATTCCAAAATAACTGTCAATGCGTTGATTCTTGTGCATATGTTTGTTTCTGTATTATGGTGTGATATTTGCAATAGTATTTATTTTAATATTTGTTGAAGTAATTTCATGAATAACTTATGGTGAAATAAGTAGGAAAAGTAAATCAATTGCTGCAGTGATAGAATTTTCTCAACCTATTTCGGACAGTGATCTTGTTAAGTGCCCAATAGTCAATACAAAGTCTCCAAGTCCCATCCTCCTTTTGTACCAACATGATCGGGCTCTCACAGGGTAATGAACTCGGCCGGATGTGAGTTTTCTGCAGCAGCTCCTGAATCGGCCTCCTGATTTCATAGTTCTCTAGAACGAAGCGTCGATAGATTGGTCCATTGGGCAACGACACACCTAGGGTGAGATCGATGGAGTGCTTGACCTGACAATGCAGAGGCATCCCTGCGGGGGAGGTGAAAATGTCCTCGTACTCCTCCCACAACCTTGTCCATTTGTTGTTGTCGTGCGAAGGGGCCCTGTCTGGAGGTCGTGGCCACCGTCTTCTTCTTTCCCTGGGGGCGTATCATCAGGAAAAGAAATTTCCCGGTTTTGGAAATGAGCTTACTGCATTGTTTTGTAGTAACCAAAAAGATGGCGGTAAGCGGTGCTACCTGCGGTATCCTGTACAACTTATTTTCCAAGGTAACAATAACAGCGCAAGGCCTTGACTCATACACATGTCGCTTCCACAAGTATGGTTGGCCTAATAATACATCACAAACATCAAGGGGAGCAACGTCACACAATACCTCATCCATGAAGGGCTTGATGTTATATGGAAGGTGACACTGTTGGCTCACACAAAGATCTCGTCCTTCATGAAGCCACCCAATGGCATACAATTGTGGGTGTGGTGTGGTCTGCAAGCCCAGCCGCTTCACTACCTTTGCTACAATGAGGTTCTTTTGGCTCTCGCTGTCGACAATGAACTGTAGCGAGGAACCCTTTACCCACATCTGGGAGTGGAAGAGATGCTCCTCCTCCTCTGGATCTTCGGGTTCCTCCTTCTGGATCTTCGTGTTAGCGATGGTGACGTTGGGCTCCACATCGATAATTTTCTCCCCTTTGTCATTCCCCTTGTCGGTTTCTGACTCAGAGTTGGAACATGCATCTGATTCCGAAGCCTTCAACTCAGTCGCCAGTGACTGCTTGGCCCGAAACTCACTTGTGTTGTGAGTGGAGCTCTTAAGGAACTCACACCACTTTCCCGTGTCCTTCTTCGGATTCGCAGTGTTTTCCTTTGCTTGTGGCTTTGGCGGGTTGTTCTGGGTCGTCTCGCCTTGGCTTTATCCTTTGTTCTGTGGTTTGGGGGCACCTTTCCCTTGCTCTAGATTTGCAAATCCAAAGTCTCGCTTCTTCTGTTTAAACTTCTGCTCGATATTGACGGCGTACCGGTACGCCGTGCTGAGCGAGGAGATGTCTAGGAACTCCATCTCGTCCTGGATGTATCTGTGTAGGCAGTCACAGTGCTTGAGTACCAAATGTTTCTCAGAATTCTTGATACCCAACTTCGTGCGAAGGGTATGAAAAACATTGGTAAACTTCGGCACATCTTGGTCCCTTTTTTGCCACAGCGTGGTCCACTTTATGTATTTGTCCTCATAGCTCTCGACATGGTAGTACTGCTCCTTGATGGCATCCCGGAACGAATTCCAAGTGGGAGAAAATGAAAACAGTGAGGTCGTACTTTCATTCTTCTGCTCACAATAGGTTTCCCACCAGTCCTTGACGTGGGGGGCGGCTTTGAGAAGAGCAAAAGTAATCTTTTCCTAGCTGGCAAAATCATGAACAGAAAATATCCTTCTAGCAAATTTAACCATTTATCTACGGCGTCTACATCTATTTGGCCCTCAAATATGGGAATGTCAAAGTTTACTTGTACCTTAAAAGGTGTGGAACTTCCAAACTCGCTGCTGGATGTGGATGCACCATCGGTGGGCAACCGTTGAAGGATCTGGGCAAAGTTATCCATCATCGCGTTCCTTTGTTTCTCAAGGGCCTCCTTGAGCAATATTTTGATAGGATCTCCTGCTCCCTCGTCTTTCTCTTCTTCCCCCATGGGTGACCGTCGGGGTTGGTGAGGCTGACCTTGCAAAGGTTCAAACAGATCGAGCCCTAACTCCTTATATCCCGACCTTGTTGGGGACATGCAAAGAAAAACAGAGAAAGAGCAAACTGCTCTAATACCATTGACCCAAATTTAAACAGGAACACCACAAATTACAAATATAACCATAAATATAGAGATGCAGTAGAAATAACACTTCATTTCATTAATATCAAATATTGAAATATGCTTATAAACATAATGGAAATAAGACTAGCTTGGGCGATGGTAGCTTATCTCTGAGAAGAGATGTGGTGGCTACATGCCTCTGAACTCAGTTACAATGAGGCTCAAGGGCCTTTTTATTATTGGAAAATAAGAGAAAACCCTAACCCAAGGAGATGTAACACCAAGAGTTTATGGGCCCCGTTGGGGTTAGTTGGGTAGCCAACTTTCCGGGGTCGTAACTTGGTCATATTATCTTCGTTTGACGCGTATGATACCTCGTTGGAAAGATCTCTCCAAGGACTACAACTGCTGATGTGATTTCCACAAAAATCATCAGATACATTTTGCCAAAAAAATGTCGTTTAAGGCCTCAAAACGGCTCTAGAAATTCAGGTCCCGAAAAACTGCCAAAAATAGTAAATTGTGCTACAATTAAGGAAACTGAATTAAAAAAAATAAATAAATAAAAATAAAAATAAAAAATAAAAAATTGAAAGAACAATGGTGAAGGTCCAAGTGGAATAGTCGAGTGGCCACCAATATCCACCTGGATCAATAATTCACAATAATAGACCCCTTAAGAATTGTTGTTTTCTCATGGCAAGAATCAATCTTACTCTTTGCTTCTACTAACAAAGTCTTATAGGTTTCCCATGGGAGAAAACTTCCCTGTTGATCCCAACATGAGGGCAATCCTGCCCTAATCCTTTTATCAAAATTTGTATTGAATCTTAGAACAAATTCCTTGATCTCCCCTAATAAGATAATCAATCATTTTCTTTGCTAGCTAGGCACTTTGTTGGGATTTCTCTTTGCGAGCAACAACGATGCTTTCCAGGTCTCTGACAATGTTCTTCTACTCTGTTATAATCAACATATAATCCCAAAGAGCCTTCACTTGCGAGATGATATTCTTCCAAATTATCTCTCTAACTTGTATAGGCGATATATTGCCCTTGACCTTCTCCTTCAAGTCTTTGATCTCATTATAGGGTGTCTGATAGTTTTTCTAGTATTGTGATGCACTATCTAATGCCATAGTCAATTGCCTCTCTTTAACTTTTAAAAGTTCCGTGGTGTCATCCATGTTATTTTGTATTTTCTTCATTTCATCTTTTGGAAGCTTTTGGACAACGTTGGGTTGCAAATTGGTGAGCTGACAGATGTAGATGTGCTTATGAACGCTCAAAAACCTGAACAAATAAGTGAGCTTTTAGCATAAAAACGGGGTTTTATGGGTAAACGGAAAAAAACGGGGAAAAAAGGCCGGAATTAAATGAAGAGGTGGCAGGTGTACGGGATGATGATGTGGATGATGTGAAAGACGCAGCGGTGATGACGTGAAAGACGCAGTGGTCATGACGTGATGGAATGGGGTGAGGTGTCAAGTGACATGGACCAACACGCTCGCTTGCCGTAGACCTCAATGGCATCCTCTTACTGCTCACAGGATCACCCATGGTGATAAGCGGGCCCATCAGAGGGTGATGCCGCAAAGCATCTCCACCGTTGATCATGAAAGAGTGGTTTACCCTTGACTTCTTTACGGAGGCACCCATGGCGATAAAGGTCGCGCTTGTTGTGAATTCGGGTTTCTCCTGTGGGGAAGGCTCGACATCACCATTGACATCGTGCGCCAAATCTACCCAAAATTTAATTTTTGAACTTTTGACTCCCACCGGGCCCCACCAAATCATATGCATTATTGTGATCCTACACTATCTCAATCCAAATTTTATTCCCCTTTATTTTAAAACAAAGCATCATCGTAAACAATCTTGATTTTGCTTCGTCAGATTTTTTTGTATTTTTTTTTGGGAATATATAATTTTTCTTTACACATTTTGGACACAGTGAAAATGAGCTACAACAGTAGCCATGAGCATGTTTGTGAACTCTACCCAATGGGATATCTAGCTTTACTAGAATCCTTGTCAAATTCCGTCCTTCTAGGATAGACTAGATTGGAGAGCCTAATATATTCCAAGAGCAACTCTCTCTCAACTTGTCATGCTTGGTGTGTTTCTTAGCTATATCCATTTCAATGAATAGAGAAAGGTTTGCTTTGAAAGTATCCTTCTAAGTCCATACTAGCTCATTCATAGGTGCTTGTATTCCAGTCATTAGTAGTTAGATCTGTTTATACACACTGGTAGCCAGGGGTATGTTTGTGAACTCCACCCAGGGGGATATCTAGCTTGACTAAAATCTTGAGGGTCAAAGTCATCCTGCCAGGATTGAAGTAGGTTGAAGAGCCTGAAATATTCCAAGTTCCCCTATGGAGAATGATCTTACTATCTTGAAAGTTGCATGGATTTGGAAATCACCTTCACATAAAGATGTCTCAAAACCCCTAAACGTTTGCATAGCAATATCCTTTTCCTAATTCAAGCTACACCAATTTAAAAATTTCATTTCAGAAGGCATTTTCTTTTTTAAAGAAAAGGATGACCCTTTTGTCGAGTGTCTGAGCAGCTTCAGAAAAACATTGGATTGTCATCAAGCATGTACTCAATCTGTGATTCATCCTACTCCATGGTCATATAGTCTGCTTCCTTCGATTCTCCCTGATCAAGCTTCAAATGCAATCGTCCATGTTCATATAGTCTGCTTCCTTTGATTCTCCCTTATCAAGCTTCAAATGCAATTGTCCCTTTTATGGACTAGAGGTGTTGGCAGCTTCAGAAAACATTGGATTATCATCGAGTATGTACCCAATCTCTGATTCATCCGACTCCACGTTCATATAGTTTGCTTACTTTGATTCTCCCTCATAAAGCTTCAAATGCAGTCATCCCTATTAGGGACTAGAGGTTTTTGCCTGCAGATTAGTAGTCCCCTGCATAACACCTTTTCATCTTTTGGGGGTGAGAGGTTCTGCCCAACAGCTAACAAAGCTCTGACAGTTGTGGGTGAACTTGAGGAAGCTCCTCAAACCACCTATGCCTAGCTTGGTTCCAGCCCTATTAATACTATCATAACCAATGGTCTGATGATGAGAGATAGAGTGCTCGTGAGGCCCTTGGATCAGCAAGCAATCATTCTTAATTTTTTTAGGGAAAAAAATATTCAGAATGATATTGCCAATAGCAGGAATTTGGAAATGAAAGGACTGGAATCTGAATGAAAGAATGTTGTTTGGGTGAAAGAAATGTTCGGAATTCTTCTTTCATTCAGCTTTCAGTCCTTTCATTTCCAGCTCCCTGTCATCAGCAATATCATTCTATAACAGATTTGAAACCGTTTTGACATCATTTCTTGTAAAGTTCTTCATTTCCTTAGTGGTTTCAGTATTGGCTTTGGCATTTGAGGTCTTTCCCTGTAATGTGTCCCAGCATAATGATGAGGCATCCATTCAACCCCTACCACACTCCTATGTTGTTAAGATTAGACTAAATTTGCTTCAAACTAGAGAGCTGGCTGGCTTCCATGCTTTTATTCTTGCTTAAGTGTGCATTGAGTGTGGATTTCAAATTCATTCTTGTATAGTCGTCTTTTTCTTCTGTCAGTTTATCCTTTTAGTCTGTAGTTTATACTTTCTTGTATGTATGTATGGCAACCAAGAAATAGAATGGGACTGAACTCTGAGAATGAGAAGCAACCAATGTAGAACAACAGAAGACAGCCTGCACAAAAAACACCCTCAATAAGATGGCAAAACCCCCAATAAGATGGCAAAGAGCATCCTGATCAGCAAGCCTGGCACAGTAGCACCCTCAAGATTCCAGAAGCTGGAGCTTTCATTTAATGCTAATGTACAGCTGTCTCTGCTGATGGTTATTTAGGAACTGCATGTATGCTTGTGGGTACTGGATAGTTGTCAAAAGGTAAAGCTATGGGTTCTATAGGATGTTATCCTATAAATACATGAAAAATCTTTAATTCCTTAATTATAGATTTGCTTGATATGGCCTTCACTTGGTCCTGCATGGTCTAGGAATCGTATAAACATTTGCTTTTCCAGATATTATTCCCCTTTCTGGGCTTTGTTATTTGTAATTTCCCTTTTACACCTGCTACTAATTTTACGGCTTTTAAATGTGAACGTGCCAGTATGTACACTGAACCGAAACCGTCATTATTAATAGCCTGAATAAAAATGCCAGAAGGTAAAGTGATATAGAAGATGTTATTGTGGACACACAGTTGAATTTGTTTTCTAATTGTATTTTATGATGGAGAGTTGGGGATCTAGATTGGTTTACTGTTTAGTCTGAATGACTAGGCTGACAGCTATTTATCAAATGCTATACAGATAACAGGCTTGGTAGCTACCTGACGGACAGACCTTTCATCATGCGTCCGACAATGAACTCAAACACGGTGCTGGAAGACCCCAATGAATTTAGAGACGGTAATGAGAACAAAATTTGGCCAAGGTTGATCAAAGCACTTACACATCCGGGGCATTGACCTCTGAGCTTCCACTGAGGATGTTGCAAGTGGAGGAAGAGATCAGCGCAACATGTTCCACTCTCTATACCCCCATCTCAGTGGATAATTTGTGGGCATTCGATATTTCTCGTGGCTGTGAGGGCCAAACTCTAGTTTCGGACTCGGGTATTGATCTGTCTTACCTCCTACAGGGTTCAGACGACGATCTCGGCATCCCCCCGGCCTCCGTTCTGTCAATTTCTTTAGGAAACCTCGCGCGCTGAAGGATTGTCCGAGAACCCTGATCTCAAACACCTAAGTGAAAATTTGGGTTTTGAAGACGAGGTTGAAAAGGATCAGAAGCTTGCATTGGATGAATATACCTGGGATGCAAGCCAAGTGCAGGGTTATATGGTCAGATATACCATACATGTTTTTTGAAGGAGATTTTTCTGCGACATGAACACTGGAAAGTGAGTGCTGCGCGTAATCAACCCGACATTACATTCTTTGGAATCAGGGCAATGCCTACAGCACATTTTTCTGAATTTCCTGAATCGTTGCAGACTTATATTAATTGCAGAAGACCTCTTAAGCCGCCTTTATGAATGGAAAAAGGAGGTTTAGGTGAATCACTATGCACCTCGCTATAGAGATTGGATACAAGGTACACTATAATAAGGCTTGAGCCTTTAAATAATGTTGTAACACTATAATAAGGCTTGAGCCATTTTTATTTAATAACGTAGACTGAGCCAATATTGATTGCACATTGGTTTTGAATTATATTATGCTCCTTTTATTGTTGTTCAAAGCCATCTTACCATGTAGTCCATTGCAAGGCAAATTCATGGTCAAAGTAGGTTACATTTCCAGTAGCTTTAACAACATCTCGATCATATCGCTTTGATCTTTTTTATAAGGCTTTCAAGGCACATAAGAGGTAATTTCAGATCCAACAATAGTGTGCAAGGGAAACACAAACCCAATGTTGAGGAATACCAACGTACGATACACATGAACTGGTTGACGATACACATGAACTGGTTGAGGATCCAACTTCTTCCCCTTTGAATATACCAATTTCTTTAAGAACAATAATCTTTTAAAATTAAACCTCCAAATCACCTATCCATATGGTTTTGATCTGTTTTATAGGGCTTTCAACGTACATAAGAGATAACTTCAAATCCAACAATGGTAGTGGTAAACACAAACACAATGATGAGGAATGCCAAACTAGGATACACGTGAACTAGTTGAGGATCCAACCTCTTCCCTTTGAATGTACAATTTCTTTAAGAATAATAATGTTTTAAAATTAAACCACCAAATCACCTATCCCTACTGCATGCAAAATGGTAGTGGTAGTGTGTCAGGGAAACACAAACACAATGCTGAGGAATACCAAACTGGGAAACACGTGAACTAGTTGAGGATCTAACCTCTTCCCCTTTGAATGTACAATTCCTTTAAGAGCAATAATCTTTTAAAATTAAACCACCAAATCACCTATCCATACTACATGCAAAAAAAATATGTTTGACATCCTACCTCTCCCAATTGTCCCTATTTGAAATATATATATAATAGTGAATGAAGAGGGGAGGAGAAGAACTTGAATTTTGCATGATGTGACACGTGTCAACTTTTCTAAATACTTTATTTTCTTTTTCTTTTATGGTGGGGGAGGGGGTGGTGTCTACATGTGGAGGTGCAAGTAATACCCTTTTCTTTACAAGGCTCCCCTTCAACTAAGTGGACCCCTTCGTTAGCTTGATATCTACTTCCTTTAATGAAGTTTCAATATACATGGAAAATACTCAGGAGTCAAACTCTTCTCCCATAATGAGGACTTGTCAATAAAGTCTAAATATTTGAAGGTTAGAAATAATTTATGAAGGAATTTCACCCGTACAATGATTAAGGAATTTCAAATCACCATGACACCATGAACACCTTCATTTGCTAGGATAGTTAGGCCTTGCCATACCTATAGTGTCTTTTCCTCGTTGTTTGTGGCAATCCATGCCCCCAAGCATAGTCAATTACTTTGTTTCCTTCAAGTTCGTGATCAATGCGCCCACCTACCACCCTTAATAGAGATAAAATTGTTGATCAACATTTATCTTAATTTAGTTTAAGTTGTATTATAATCTTGATCATACCATAATGTAGATGTGTTAAATCACATACTTTTATCAACTCATAAAATATTTTTATATAATTAATAGTTCATCAACATTTAATGGTGGTGACAAAAATGGTGAGAGGGTGTTGCTTAGAGTTGGTGTGTGAATCCAAAATCAATGACTCTTGAGGTGGAATATGTTGTGTTATCGTTATATCTAATTTGTTGTGTTCTCGCTTGTCTCATGAACATGTTATAATGGTGTCATTATGCCAGTGGTGACTTATCTAACATAAGTATACACAACTAGGAATATTACATTTAATTTTATTGTGCTAGGATATTTAATGGAAAAGGAAATACAAGTTAGGGTCATGGTGTCATGGAGGGTTAGTGAACTTTAAGGATGTGTACCAAGTTGTCATGGTGTAAGGTTTTGAATGAATGCATTGGGGATTGGTAATGTAGAATGAGGAAATCTTAAATGTGATATAACATGGAAATGTCATCATAAAACATAATGATATCAAGTGAGAGAATCATGAGCTAATGCTTGTGATTAAAGGTAGCACATATTGATGATGGTGTCACTTGGTTCTATCCCTATTTTCAAGTATATTATAAAACACTATTTTGTGTGTTTTGTGAGTTATACTAGTTACGAAAATGATGATTGGGTCCAATCTATGTTTGTGTCCAAAAGTTTGACTATGAGAATATTTCATTTCAGTCCAGAGCATGCTATGAAACAAGGCATGTAATTAAAAATTGCCCCAATCATTCTCAAAAGAAGAAAAAAAATATCTCGAAGACCCAATTGGTGGGAAGGCATTCAAAGTGATCACTCTTTTTACATCATGTATATAAGTTGGCTTAAACATGTATGTAGCATGCATGTTACTCATGATATAAAGATATTTATTTTACTATTTGAAATTGACCTTCCAAATCTTGTAGCCTGTATTTATAAAAATTTCACATGGGAGGTTAACATCCTACATCATTATTTAGATCAAAATTAACATTGCTTGAGTTGTATGAGAATATTGTTCAATAATGTAGTCATATCCAATCTACATATTCTCAAATTACATTTAAAAAGCTAATTGAAATATTCCTCAACAAAATCGAGGTCGAAGCTATGTTTGTTATAGCTACCCAAGTGGGTCTCATTATTGTCAATGCCTTGAACTCAAGTAAAAGAATGTCCTATAACAAAACATCAAGCCATTAGGCCATTTAATATCAATTATGGCAGTGCAGATGGTAATTTGTATAACCCATAATATGTCACTCAAGTAACATTCATGTTCATTGACAGTTAGATCAAGGGATGATCAACAATCGTCACGTCTCAGATATATCTCAATTTCCTTCTAGGTCACTTATTTTGCCAAGGTTATTGGACTTATGACATTTTCTCAGTTTCTATTTATTTATTTATTTTAATGTGTATTATTGTTGGAATTGCATAAAGTTGTCGAATCTATACAATCCAAGTGTCCTGAAGATTTTTCATGGTGTTGAATGTATTTATGCATTGAAAAATGTATCTCACCATGAATTGTATTATCAAATTCTAGTAAAAAAAAGTCAAATCATAAAACATTTAAACTCTACCTTCCATTAGTCTACAAAATTCGATCAACTTATGTCATATGTTGATATGCTTTACCCTCACAAACATCGTTGAATTTCCCAAAATATTCCAGTCATGTCATTAGTATTAAACCAATTAAGTCTACACAATTTCAGGGGACTAGAGATATTTAGTGATCTTCTAGGTTCATATAACTTAAATCAACTCAATGTGAATGGATGTCATGGCTAGTAACTAGAGACATGTAGGTATTGACACCTTTGGAACATCCTACAATAAAGCCATGTTTATGTTTTCTTTTTTTAAATCATAGAGATTTCATGACTTATTATATTCAATCTTATGTCATATATGGATATGTGTTATCCTCATAAACACTGTTGACTTTCCCAAATATGCTTTACCCTCACAAACACTGTTGACTTTCCCAAAAATATTCTAGCCCTGTCATTGTTATTAAACCAAGTAAGTCTACACAATTGTAGGTGATTGGAGATATTTAGTGATATTCTAGGTTTAGATAACTTAAATCAACTCAATGTGAATGGATGCCATGGTTAGGAACTAGAGACATGCAGGTATTGACACCTTTGAAAAATCCTACAATAGAGCCATGTTTTCTTTTTGGAAATCATAGAGATTCAATGACTTATTATATTCAAACTTATTCCATATATGGATATGCTTTACCCTCACAAACACCGTTGGCTTTCCCAAATATGCTTTACCCTCACAAACACCATTGATTTTCTCAAAAATATTCCATCCATTTCATTGGTGTTTAACCCATTAAGTCTACACAATTGTAGGTGATTGGAAATATTTAGTGATCTTCTAGCCTTAGATAACTTAAATCAACTAAATTTGAATGGATGCAATGGCTAGAAACTAGATACAAGTAGGGACGAATACCTTCGGGACATCCTAGTATAGAACTATGTTTTCTTTTTGGAAATCATAGAGATTTAGTGACTTATCATATTCAATCTGATGCCATATATGGATACATTGTACCCTCACAAATATCGTTGACTTTCCCAAATATTCTTACCCTTACAAACACTATTGACTTTCCCAAAAATTTTCCAGCCTTGTCATGGGTTCTAAACCAATTAATTCTACACAATTGTAGATAATTGGATATATTTACTGATATTCTAGGTTTAGATAACTTAAATCAACTCCATGTGAATGGATGTCATGGCTAGAAGCTAGAGACATGTAAGTACTAACACCTTTTGGATGCCCTACAATAGAGATATGTTTTCTTTTTGGAAATTATAGAGATTTAGTGACTTATTATATTCAATATTATGCGATATATGGATATACTTTAACCTCACAAACACTATTGACTTTCCCAAAAATATTCGAGCCCTGTAATTGATGTTAAACCAATTAAGTCTACACAATTGTAAGTGATTGGAGATATCTAGTGATCTTCTAGGTTTAGATAACTTAAATCAACTCAATGTGAAAGGATGCCATGGCGAGAAACTAGAGACATGTAGGTACTAACACCTTTGGGATTTCCTACAATAGAGATATGTTTTCTTTTTGGAAATCATAGAGATTTAGTGACTTATTATGTTGTGGGATGGAGTTTCAAACATCAAAAGTTTATGAAAAAAATGTCTACCTCGCTACAAGTCATATAACCAGAAATTGAATGTAACATTATCTCTAAATTTATTATGCCTTGTTTGATAATATTATTATTGTTACACCAATACAATCTGAGTTTATTGTTGGACTTGTGGATGAACTCTTACATATCAATAAGAGAGAAATATAATTAAATTATGAATTAAAGGGTTGGATTATCCTACCTGGTACCTGGGGGAGTAGGAAGCTTAAACTCACATTGAATATGCTTTTCCATATGTGCCATATGAACTTCCAACCTATCTAAGCTATATTACATTCTCCATTGATTTTGTTGAAGGTCGTTGAGGAATGAAATTATCTCATTGTGATCACCATGTTTTTCTTTAAGAACCTCTCCTAGAAGAGTCTTCAACTCCCAATGAAGAGTAACAATATTTATAAACTAATTTCTCCACCCTAGTGTGACCAGGGTTCAGAAGCCATCGAGAAACTTCATCTAGAATATTAGAATCCAACAATGTTTGTCTATCCCTGGGAATATTTCTATCCAACCCTTGAATCTCAAGTTGAGTGTTGGGTGAGGTGGATACATGGTAAACACCATCTGCCACATGGACCACAATATCTAAGTGGTATCAACTAGTTTGGCCTCTTTCCCCAGCATCGCTTTGGCAAAAACCACACTAATGGTTCATAATGTTCTAGTCACTCCACAAAAGCTGACAGACCCCAGGAAATATGAAGCCACCTCTCCTAACAAACCAATTCCAATCAACTACCTCTATCACAAACTGAGGACAACAACCATATAATGCTAGCCCCACCCCTTCCCCCCTGAAACAGAAGACTAAAATAAACCACATTACACCAACTGATAAGAAAACTAGAAACAATGGGTGACAAAATTTCCAACACCGAGACCACAAAGGATTCATTTCTCAGCGAGGAGGTTGAAGGAAAAACAATTCAGGAGGATAAAAGAAAATTAACCTAGGCTTAGTTCTAAAAAACCCATCAACCATAACAACCTCTGACCTAGCCAAAAATTGAGAGCATTGACCCAAGGCACACCTAAAACTAGCCTAAGAAAAAAGGCAAAATAGAATGAACCAATGTCTTAGGATTATTTGAAATTGTCACCTGGGAAGAATTAACTTGCCCTTCAACAAGTCTGCACTAGAACACTTCTTCTTTGCGCCCCATCGTGCATAACCTAAAACAATACAATAAATATCGATTACCTTTAAGCCTAAACTCCCACCATGCCAAACCTTCTTCGTCTGGATTCCCTCACCTTGAGCTTTAGGAAACATAAAGCTATTACCTTTGCTTAGAAACACTAACATATAAAACTTAGTCTTTTCTCTCCATCATGGGTTGATATATCCATGTTTCCACACTTTCGAGCCCTCCCTAACAAAGTGTCTTAGACCTCAGTTTGTAGAGGTATCTGTAACTCCTTCCTACGACCCACATAACCAGTTTGCATAATAAATCATGTTTCCAAACCAAAAGAAGGATCGAGATGGAGATAATAAATACTTGGTACTTCATGAGAATAGATGGCTAGCCCTCATACATATGGTGCATGGGTCTTGGGAGTTGGTGGGATGGTGGGCACCCCATCGAGCTTCATCACCCTTTGATCCTCCACCCCCATCAGGGTATTGTTTTCATCTCCTAGAATAGCTTGCAACTGGCCTAACCAACTCAGATTATTTGACACCGGCCAAGAGGAACTAAAATTCATCTCCTTGTCCTGACATCCTCGATTCACTAACAAATCAAAAACTTTGTTCCCAATCCTGCGCCAATGGGTAGTGATGACATATTGTATAGAAGAGAGGAGCTTTTGAATTCAAGATATAAGGATATCTAATCTCCAACTCTTGGCCAGTTTAGACACTGGTGTGCCATATATTAATGTTTGCGCTATAGGCTAGTATCTAGTCCCCATCCACTTGAAGTTTTGCGCAACTAGCCTCAATTGTTGTCTGCAGACCCCTTTCACCACCATAAATTTAGTTACGTTGTTGCTTGTTGTGCCACAATTATCTGCAAACACCCTTAACATCTGCTTGTTCCAATCTCTAAGACACCTCCAAATCCTGTTGGACCCAGGTTCCCTTTGGAAAACCCATCAAAGTTTAGTAACAAAGCCATGGGCAGGGGGAGTGAAATGTGAAGGGGATGATCTACAAGGACTGGTGGTTTGGGTGATCCTAGGGATATCATAGGCTAAGCAATTTCTATAGAATTCAGAAGTGTTTCCTCAAATTGATTCACTTTCCAATCCTTAATACCCCAAGGCTCTGAAAGGAATGTTTCCTTGATATTTCGTTTAACAATATGTTAGACAAAGTGAATATGTGCCTACTTATTATGGAAAATCCTCTGATTGGGCTCCTTCCATACTTCCCAAATGACAAATCCACTCACTAGGGACCATGTTGTGTTTATTATATGATTGTTAAATATGTTGGCTCTCCAATTCTCTAACATTTCAATTAGGTTGTTAGGTGTACAATCTGAATGACCAAAGAGTTGGAGAACCTAGATCAATATATTTTCAATGAAAGGGAGCTATTCAAGAGGTGATTTTTTATTTCCTCAAGTTCCTTACAGAGACAACAAAAACATGGGCCATGGAAACCTCTTTTCTGGATGTGATCCCACATGATTGGTTTTCTCCTACCCACCAACCACAAGAACTGTGAAACTTTTGGCCATAGATTATGAGTCAATATCTTGCACCATAGGGGTTCTCTATGTAAGTCTTGATAACCCAATAAAATGTTATAAGCTTTTTTAAGTGCTATAGTTTGTCTAGATCCTGAGCTATAGATATTTTGTGCTCCTAAATGTCTCAAGCCAGGACTGGCCAAGAATTTACTTCCTGGTGCTTTGGCTAGTTCTCATTTGATTTCCATACTCGCAATGTATTGACATCTTGACTTTCTTTCCAGTGGTTTGTCACGGTATCAACTCCATGTTCCTTGGTAAAGTTATTTAGTTCCCTTAGGTATACCCGATCTCCCAAATGAGGGAAATGTTGCAACACTTCTTCCCATAATAGAGTTGTTCTTCCATTCCTGATTTCCCAAAAGGCATGATTATGAATCAAGTGTTTATTTTCCAAGGCTAGATTCCATATAGATGAACCTAAAGGGCATGCCATTGCTCTTATCTACTTGGGAAAGGTTTAAGGTGTTGGGAAATCTAGGGCATTAACATTGGGTGATTTCTCTTTGATTAGTGATTGTTTGAGAATGCATTTTTCTTCTTTAGATTAGGATCTTCTTCTTGTTAGATTATTAGCGTTCTTCCTCATCAAACAATAACAATGCATGAAGATAAATATACAAGAGACACAACATGTAGGCTATGATCCAGGGCCAAAACCTCTCACTCTTTGAGAGGAAAACCTACACAAATTCTTCTTAGAGAGATTCCAATTGACAAATACCAAGACCAAGACCAAGACCCTTGACCTATTAGCCACTCCAAGACAAAGACACCAACTCTCTTGATAGTCAGCCTTTCGCTTGACGCCTCCTCTTCCACTTCGATTTTCTTCGCTTATCACCATGAACTGAGATCATCTCCTATCAAACTGTAGTGACATGGCTGAATTTTTGTGGCTTCATTAGAACACTGATATGTGGCTTCGAGAAGTCTGAACTTCATGCTATTGAACTCCTTGGCTGTGATTATATCCGAGATCCTTGACTCCTTGTTGTCCCTTGAAAATTCCTTTCATTCCCTTTATCATGAGAGACCTTCGCTGCCCTTTCAGTACCTTCTATCTGTGATTTGAATCTCGAAGAATCTGCAGTTCTGAACTGTACTTACCCTTAAACATATCCTCACTGTCCTCTAAACTTATTCACTGTAGTTCTCATCCGAAATTACAAAGATGTATATGAATTCTCTGGTGTCCCTTCCATCGAACTTGTCTCTAATATACCCATCTGAAAACCTCAGAGATATCTGAATTATTCTGTGTAAATTCGAAGAGACTAGTTGTGTATATATAGTAGTTTGTCTCCATAAATAAGTTGACATGATCTATCGAAGGGATGTGTCCCTTTAACTGTGAGCTGACATGAGTTTAATTTATTCATTTGGAGGCCAACTTGAAGAGGATGGCTAGTGCTTGTTGTTGTATGACTATCTGGACATTTTGTAGACTCATATACATTGATATATCCCCAAGAAGGGTTCTTCATACATGACATAGACTCTTTGACCTTTAATGACCAATCCTAAGGCTCTCAATGGAAGCCAACTAAGATAAAATCACTTGCTCATGAAACCCATGAAGCAAGGCTTACAATAATAATTTCATTTTTCTTCATTACATCATTTACAAAATTCACAATTACATGTCATTATGAAGACCGAACCTAGTTAAACTTTTCAACGCTCCCTCTTAACTAGGGAGGTATTCATAATGGTACTTGGTCATTCTCAATCTGAAGAATTTTTCATAAGAAGAATCGGATTGGTAACTCATTTGTATAGCATCATATCAACCAACATTGTCACATAGCAAGGCCTTGAATAACAACTCTATCTCTCCACACGATTTGAGCTCAATGCTGGCGGGACCAATGATTTATAGACCCTCTCATCATTGTCTCTCCCGGAACATACCCTACCCGAGTTCTCAAGGTGTGTTCCATGAGGACTATTCTTATCTTGGATTCTCAGTCCTCAAAGAATATTGGTTCTCCATGACTACTCTTATCTTGGATGCCCTATCTCATCCTCAAAGAGTATCAAATGCCAAATGATTACCCAATCCTCCATTCTGTCTTCCCAAGTGAAGACAAGAATGACATTTATATCTCTGCCTCTTAATTAGGGAGGACTTATCTATTCAAATAAAGGAATGTACTCATTCCTACACAAGGAATATACATAATCTCCCTCTTGGCTTAGGAATTTCTATGTTTCTTCCAAGTAAGAAACTTGTTTCCAGGCTCCCTCTTAATTAGGGACCTAAAACAACTCCTCGGGTAGAGATAATGGAACAACTAGCTACTTTGAAGAACTCCTTCCTTCGATGCCATAAATTTCTTTATCACTGAGTCTTCATCGTTTGGGACTTCTTCATAGGGCACATACTATCCATCACTTTTATCCACGAGCCAGTCATGTAATCATTCCTTTCATCAGAACGTGACCCATCAATCTTCATATGGCCTTGCTTCATGTTATGTTGCTTTCTTCATGCCATATTTTCTAGAAGTATCTTACATCCTTCCATATGGTCATCTTGGAAGTCATCCACAGTTCTTCCCTTTGGCAATCCTGCATAAGCCCATCCAGATATTTGTTCAAAAATAAGAAATGAACACTTAAATCAAAATTACCTTTGTGATGGTCTTTCATCATGACATCTTCCTGTAGGTATCAACATTTTGCATGCATGTTGACACATCTCCCAAAGATATCCATTGTCAAGGGTCTCCATCTTTTTCAAACTTCCATCAGAGCCTTCATATCTTTCTAGGATATTTCCTAGTCAAATATTCTTGGTCTTTTGGATGTTGATTTCCTTTATCATGGTTGCATATATCACGATCTCTTCCTTCCTTTATTCACACATTCCATTCCCACGAGCTTCCAATAAGAGTTCCTTAATTGTAGTCAACCACCTCATACTTCATATGAGGACATATTATGTTGATTTCATCTAGTGTGACTTATGCATTCCTGCATCCTTTCAGAGGAGGAGATCATTTTCCCTTGATCGTTCTTCTCAATATAGAAGTAGTGATCCATGTTACCCGCAATCATACGACATGACATTATAATATTAAATACAAGCATACATATCTCATTTACCTTTAGATCATCTAGGCTTCTTTCAACGACTTCCTTGATTGAAAAGTTCATCAACCCCTTTATCTGCTTCATCTCTCATGTCATAATACCATCATCCCATGAACTCCACAAGTTGGGGTTCCTGATGAACCACTTGCTTCCTCTCTAGATTAGTGAACCCTCCGATGAGGATTCCATCAGAGAATCTTAAGGATCTTGCATATCCCTATCCGATAGATGTTTCCTTTTTGACTTGATATATAATGAGCCTCATCATGGAGTTTGTTATAGACTTCCTTCATGTTTCATATAGTGATATCACGAGCTCTTGTTTCTAATGCTTCCATGATGCCATGATGCATCTTATTATTTATTATAGCCATATCCTATAACATAATATTTAGAAGCTATGTCAAGACCTTTTGAGAGGGATATTATCTTAGTCATAGTAGAGATATCTTCCTTCCTCTTTTCTTGGACTTCTTCTCTTCAACTTCCTCCACTTATTTTGTGATATGGGCTTCTTCTCTTCTTTTGATATTGTCCCTTTAAGACAATATTTCTTGTAATGTCCATAATTTTACATCCATAGCATTGAATCTCATCTATGCTCTTCTTTCTTTTCTGAGGACCAAAATTTCCAAACTTCCCTTTCCTTCTTGCAAATGTTTGAGTCCTTTAACCTTCAACACTTTTGCCCTCAACTTGTCTTCTTCTATCTTGCATAGAAACCACAAGTTGTCGAATGAGGTAAGTTTATTATCCCCATGAACATTTGTTAACTTGTTCATTAGTTAGTGCATTTAGAACAATGATGATTATCTTCTTATCATCTTTCCCATATCTTGTACTTGAGATCTTATGAAGATATCCCTTCATTCTTTGATACCTTCAAATTTTGTGTAGATCAAATCTAAGTCATGTGACCTTGTTTATCGCATCTTCAGAGAATATTCTTACGAGCTTATCATATACATCTCTTCGATGTCCCCAATATTTCTATATGAGAGGACCTTTCATAAGAATCCCTTTCCATGAATTCAGAGGAGACCTTTTTCATTGACGTGTTCAATGACTTCTCTTTCTTCGAGGACTATGCCTATCCTCCTTTTTCATGCAAGGAATTTCGATGACCCAACTAGATTATAGATCTCCTTGCAAACACAAAGTCATTTTACCAAATTTAATTAAAGAATGAAAGATACTGACTTGAAAAGTGAAGATGAAATCTTCTACTTGATCACTTTGGTGATGGTTGAAGAAGATGTATTAATGCTCCCTCTTGGATGATCTTCTTCCAAATGAAAAATCCTTTCTTCAATAAAGAAGATTACTCCTTTTATGATGACAACACCTTTTGATCAAGCTTCTTTTGATGAGGATGATTTGTTGCTTGCTCGGATGATGTTCTTCAAGGACAAGGAGAGGATCCTTGCTTGCTTTATAACCTTGAAGATGATGAAAATGCCTTCTAGCCTTCAAGATACTTCGACTTCTTCGGTAGTGAATGAGTGAAAATCAGAATTGCTTCTAGGTTTTCGACTTTCTTTAAAATGATGTGATCTTTGCCTTTAAATTTCTTTGAGCTACATTGCTTTGTAGTTAACTTGATGAGGGTCTTTGTGGTATTTTGATGATGACTAGAGGATCCAAATTTGTTGTTGTTATAGACTGCTTCTTCGATCTAGGGTTTTATTCTTCACTGTAGATCTTGATCTTTCTCTTTGATAGCCTTCGACTTGCTTAGATTCCTTTCTTGAAACTCGATCCTTGAGTGTCTCTTTGATTAGATGCCCTTCCTTTGAATTTAGAACCTTAGCTCTAATACCATGTTGATAAATCTAGGGCATTAACATTAGGTGATTTCTCTTTGATTAGTGACTGTTTTTGAATGCATTTTTCTTCTTTAGATTAGGATCTTCTTCTTGTTAGATTATTAGTGTTCTTATTCATCAAACAACAACCAATGCATGAACATAAATATTCAAGAGACACAACATGTAGGTTACGAGTCAGGGCTAAAACCTCTCACTCTTTGAGAGGAAAACCTGCACAAATTCTTCTTATAGAGATTCCAATTGACGAATACCAAGGCAAATACCCTTGACCTATTAGCCACTCCAAAACCAAGACACCATCTCTCTTGATAGTCAACCTTCTACTTATTACTATGAATTGAGATCATCTCCCATCGAGTTGTAGTGACATGGAAACTCATCACTGTCATAACACCATACCAAATTTTTGTGGCTTCATTAGAACACTGATATGTGGCTTCCATAAGTTCGAACTTCCTGCTATTGAAATCCTTGATTGTGATTATATCCGAGATCCTTGAATCCTTGTTGTCCCTTGAAAAGTCCTTACATTCCCTTTATCATGAGAGACCTTCGCTACCCTTTCAGTACCTTCTTTCTTTGATCCGAATCTCAGAGAATCTGAGTTTCTGAACTATGATTACCCTTAAACATATCCTCGCTATCCTCTGAACTTCTTCACTATAATTATCACCTGAAATTAAAAATATGTATGCGAATTCTCTGTTGTCCCTTCCATCGAACTTGTCTCTGATATACCCATCTGAAACCTCAGAGATATCTAAATTTTTTTGTGTGTAAATGTGAAGAGACTAGATATGTATATATAGTAGTTTGTCTCCATAAATAAGCTGACATGATCTATTGAAGGGATGTGTTCCTTTAACTATGAGTTGACATGAGTTTAATTTATTCATTTGGAGGCTGACTTGAAGAGGATGGCTAGTGCTTTTCGTTGGAGGTATATCTAGACATTTTGTAGACTCATATACATTGATATATCCCCAAAAAGGGTTGTTCATACATGACATAAACTCTTTGACTTTTAATGACCAATCATAAGGCTCTGTTGTAGCGGCTGCAACGCCCTCCTAAATTGTGGCCCGCATCCAATTTTGGAGCCTTCCTTGGGATTTTCCTTGATGTTTGCAAGAATTGACGCTCATCGAGGGAGATCGTGTTGAGTCTTTGCACCCTCCTCACTTGACCTTTCATCGGACATCTTTTTGCATGTTGGTCACAATGTCATGCTTGGAGCCATGTTCACTATGCATAAGGTATGTCTTCATGTGTACAAGTTGTATTCGCTATGTAAACATCTGTTGCACTCACACACGAAGTTGTATGCATTATCGTGCAAGTGTCGTCACAGTCGTTCAAAGATCTATCAAAAGTGCGTGCTTGTTGCTCGCATCGTCGTCAGTCACACTGAGTGTATGTTTTCTTGACAGTTCGAGGCATCTTGTCGTCAATCCATGTTGAGTGTGTGTTTGCAAGGTCATGCATGTACGAAGTCAATCATTCACACACTTAGTCATTTTGTTGAAGCTATGTCAACCAGACCAACCTACACAATTGGACCTCCGCTAAGCTACACTGTGCAGTTTCAACCCTCAGTGAACATGTACCGCTGCCCATAATTGTGCAAATCTTGAGGTTGCTTCTCAGGCAGTCTGCACTACGCAATCCTGAGTCAACTCGATTGACTGTCACCCAAAATAATGCAGAAGTTTCTCAACAAGCCATCTCAATTGGCGTTGCCCGCAAGTAACATCAACCAAGCCTCCAGTTGGTCAGCCAAATAGTTTGACCTGGTAGTGACCCCGAGCCTTACTCCTCTAAAAAATTGTGCAGAACGTGCCAAGCATGCCCGCTTCCGTTGACTGAAGAAACAATGCAGACATTTCAAACAGACACCCTATGCCTGTCAGTACACTACCCTAAAAAATTACACAGATTTTCCAACCAGTCATCCGTGTTAGTGGCCCTACTACTCCTCCTGAAAACTACACAGTTTTCATGAGCAGTCTCCTAGGCACCCAAAATCTTGTTCAGCTCAGAAACTGTGCAAGGATGTCCAGCAGGCCATCCTCCCATCTCTACACAGTTTTTTCCAGCAGCCTGCTGCTAGCTCATCAGAGAAATTACGCAGTTTTCTCCTAGTAGCCTCCCACAGCTTGATGCTAACTCCCCAGAGAAATTGCACATTTTTCGCTGCCAGTCTCCCTTTGTTGACTGCACTGTCTCCCTGAAAAATTTTTGCAGATTTGCCCTCCAACCGAGCCAGATCCCGCAGATAGTCAATATTGATCCGGATTGACTATCTTAGCCTCCTAGTGACCTCTACACAATTTTCATGGATAGTGTCTGGAGCCCGCATCCCGACTTGAAATGTGCTCTGCGCAGTTTCAGAGCCTTTTCCCCTCTCCTGGTCACCTACATCTGAAAGCAAAAAAAAAATGCATCATGGTAGACTAGGATATTTATGGATTTGATGTCGTCTCATCGTGAGTGATTGCAGACACAGGTACATGGATGATACATGACATGACGATGAACGGGATGAGTAAGGAGCACATGTAAGGAGAATTATTCACGAACAAAAAAACACATGGAGCATGCCAAATTACAAGCGAAGGAGAGAAATGTACGTGCAACATCAAGTGAACACCAAGACCATCGAAGACTCCTCACATCTTGTCATGCGGAGGTAAAGCTGTGATACACCCAGAGCACATCCATCACTCAGCAGCATTGCAACTCGACATGGACACAACCAGCAACATGAATATACCATCTCTGTCGTGTCGAGTTGTGTCATGAGTCATCTCGACCACATCACTATTGTGGGCCATTCTATTGTAATCAATGTAATGTAACATGGAAGTCGAAGAGACCCACATGTAAATCTAAAGAGTCATGTAAGTCAAACAGTGATGAGGGAAATCAAACAGTCACAAGGGCCAATTTTACCCTTGGCTATAAATATTCCTCATTTGTAAATGCAAAATACTTTTCACCTTGGCTCCTCCCACATAGCCTTGAGAATATGTAATCTTTTCTTTGAGGATTGAGCAGTGGCTCCAACGCCCCACTATCAGGGTTAGTGATGTAATGGTGTGTGGATGTGTCTTGGTACTTTCGCTTAATTCAGAAGCCTATTAATAGGCCAACACATTTTCACACATGTATTGTATTCGTTTGTAAGACTTTTCTTTGGACGCTTGTAATGCATGTTGCTTTAACCTATATTAAGATAGTTGAACTATTTCGGTTGTTTTAGTACATATGTTATTGGAAATATGTTGTATCAGTTGCTAACATTGTCTCGCCCATGTGCGCTATCCTACCAGACACTCGACAGATTCATTCTTGTAAACTTGTTATAACACTCGTCACACTCGTGTGGACTATTCCACTGGGTGTTGTACATGTTATCTGTTCACCTTGTGTTTGTGACTGCCACACCCGTGTCGACTACACATTTCTTGTTGTGTTTTGTGTCTCTAGCAGAGTTGGGACTATTCCCTTTCAACCTGAGACTCACCCCCACCCTCTCCCTCTACAGTGAAAGAACTCTAACGCAAGCGACATTAAGCACTCACCAAGCACGCGAACTTCGTTGTTTGAAGACAAAATAAACCACTCTCACGTGCTAACAAGCAAGAGCTAACGTATGTCTTTGAGATAATGGCAATTGGGCCACCATACCAGATGGAACTCCTACACCAAGCGATGTGAGGTATAGTTGGGACTTCATACCGGGGAGATCCCCTAAATGTTGGGGAGTCCAACACCATCAACATTTCTGGCACTAGAAGGAAGGCCAGCTGACAAACTGAGCCTGTTACATCTATTTTTAATCTCTTACCAAATGGATCATACACAATTCGTGCTCCCGGGGTGTTTCTCTCATTTCTCCCTTAATCAACTATCAATCTCTGATGAGCTTCTAGTTCACTTAACCTTGTTAAAGTTTGACAGTGAGGACAGAACGTCTGTAACCAAGCACATTTCTTATTTTCTTCAGTTCTGTGAATCTCATGAAATCAATAGTGAAGAGCTTGTTTACGTACTTTTCTTCCTCACCCTTGAAGGTCGTGTTAATCGGTGGTGGCATACCCTGCCACCTGCTTCTATCCATTCCCTTCTTACTCTCCTCAAGGATCTCAATCAATCCTTCGGCAAGTATAACCACCAAGATTTCCATGAAATAATCTCTTGTTTGAGAATGAAGCCTGGCGAATCAATTGAGGACTTTGTTACCCGCTTCCTTCACCTCTGTCACGAAATTATTGAACGGGTTTTGGACCTTGACTTTGTGAGCCAAGAGTTAAAATGCTTGGTTCATGTATCTTGAAATGGTGAACCTCCTGATTTCCCTTCTTCCTTGACTCTCGCGGATCATGAGACCCTCATTTTGCAGAGGAGGAGCCCAACACCCCATTTTTCCCTTGTCCTCCTCCCTTTCCGGTCTCGAAGAGGGTGCCACCTCGCAGTGGTCGCGAAGCTAAGAAATTTTCACAGTAGGTACCCCCTCACAATGATCACAAAGCTAATAAATCTGCGCATCATGTTCCCAACTCGTCTTCTCAGCCATCTCATGCTCCAATGGAGGAAATTACATAATGGCTCAGAAAGCCTATGGTGAAGACCCATTCCTCCATTCCACAAGAGGACCTCACTGTTCATAACCCAAGCCTCAAGTTTGATCTACATCTCTGTCGTCCTCCATCATCTACAAGCCATGACTCCTTGTACCATGACTCACTGTATCAATTCGCTTCACCAGCTGGTTGTGCGCATTCGTTTGATTCTCAAGTTACTGGCTCAAATTGCGGTCATGTGCAAGGCAGTCCCATTACATAGCCAGAGGAGCAGAAAGGTGAAGAAACGATCAATTCCTCTTCTATTTTTCAAAATGGTTCACATCAAGACATTGAACTTCCATTCTTGATCGATTCTCAACTCGCTAATCTTGGTGAAATATCATGCACAATTAATTCTTTCGATCAACCTCCAGTCTTGTGTTGTCATCACTCCCATGCTTCTGTATGTTGTGATGAACACCAAAGCACATCATGTGATGTGTTTTTCTCTCATATACACTCTAACTCATATCTGGAATGTGCACCAGTCAAAGTAGACATCCATATCAAAACTTCCTTTGCACCTCACTTGCCTATATGTCCTACCATTCACAGTGCATCTACATGCGGTGGAGATACTCCATGTTCTCTTACTTATTTATCTGATGAGTTATCTCCTCGATCGATACCAGGCAGTGAGGTCGTCCATGATGAGAAAAATATCAACGCACTGGACTTTTCCCACTTGTCATCATCTTGTGTGTTGCATGAAGACAACTCGTCAAGTCAACTTGTTGAAGCTGGAAAATTTGATGAACATTATGACAGAGATAATTGGTATCCTAAGAGTGGTTTTGAAATCAGCAAAAATAACCATCCTCAAGCCATGCATGAACTATTTCAGATCTCAGAATGAAAATTTTCAATTCTGGAAAGTTCTGAGATGTGTTAGGGAGTCGAGGCACTTCAACATCTGTTGATGGTTAAGTCAAGACCTTGGAAAATCCATCTATCTGCATGGTTGCGCTCGACGTGGATCCCCATGTAAAAAATATTTACTATTCCAGGTGTGATATTTCATAATTTCAAATTTTCGCTAATGACCAAACCCACAACTCTATTATAGCGTGTCCATCTTCATGCACTTCTCTTACATCCAATTGAGGGTGGGAGTGTCTGTCTCTCATGCAATCATGGACCTGTGAAGTTGATCATCTCAAAGACTATCTTTGTCCAGAATCATACTTATCAAATGTTCTCTCTCGTGATCAGATCCTTGGTCTTCTTGCGAATCTTGTACTTCAAATATGCCCGCCCATCACACCAGTAATCTCCCTATGTGATGACGAGCGCACAAGCTATCACGCAAATCAAGTTCCTCTCATTTCACCACACCCCAATTGGCTTCACACAGTCACAGTACTACCATCCTTCCTACATTCCTGTGATGGCCACGATACCTGCGCAATTTTTCACCAGTTGCAGGTGGGTGTTCTGTCATGTCTAGCACACAACGAACTTGGTTGCATAATTCAGAGCTTTTGCAAGATTATTCAAAAATATTCTTTGTTCATGTCAAATTGGGAATCTGGCATCTCGACCAACTCGTTTAATATTTCTTCCGTACCAAATTCCCATCATGATCCCCTCTTTTGAATCAGGAACCCATATTCTCAAAGATCACAAGTCTTTCAAAGCAACTATCATGAATTTTATGATCCAATCATTGAATGGCTGGAACAATCTTACTTGGCAAATCGTGTTGCAGGTAGCAAGCTTCAGTCCTTCCTCGCACTCGCTAAGAAACTTGTTGCAGAAGAACACACACTCGCAAGAGGCCTCTGAGGTTTGTTGAAAAATGGTAGTCATCGAAGAGGTAAGCATGTGTTTTGGGTGGTTGTGGCACATGTTTCTGCTGAGAGGCGAGACCTTCTCTCTCGTGTGCAAGTTTTTCAAGTTTTTGTATTTTCTGTTGCACATTATTTTTTATATGTTTTAATCACTTGTATCTTTGTGGTTGTAGGCCGGGTACACCTAAGGTGGCTTCACTGGAAATTTCATTTCATGTAACCTTGAATGTTTAGCGTAAGAGTAGGAGAGGTTTGCTTTCTTGCTTATCTTTGCTTTCTGGTTTGCATGTTTGTTTTCTTGTTGACTTGGTTTGGTTTGTTTGCTTGCTCTCTTTTCTTGCTTGTTGTCTTTTCACTTTGCTATTTTTTCTTCGCTTTGTTATGTTTGCTTAATATCATGTTATTTTTGGTTTTTCCAGTAAGTGCTGCCCTCTATTGAGTTTTGGCTTTTGAATGAGTATGTGGCTGAGAACCAAGGAGTCTTGTGACACTGCAGCACTTGGTTAGTCATGTGTCCTTCTTCTATGTGCTTCGTTGTAACCTTCGGCTGATGAAGTCTTGACGGAAAATACGAGTCATCTGTAAGGGAAGCTCTGGTCCAACCATGAACGTGGGTGTTTGGTCAATTTAGAGTGTTCTAAATTGTTGTATTAATTTTCAATCTGGGAGTCGTAAACTGTTGAAGTGTGGCGCACTATATGTGCAAGATAACCTATTTCTTATTTTTTTGTCGTTTTTGAGTTTTTGTTTTGTTTTGGGTTTATTTCTATTAATTTCCTAATGTGAGATGGAAATTCTAAAAGACAAGTAAGATATAAATGTTCAAGGCAATGATGTCTCTTAAAATGATTTCCAAAACTTCAAACCTAAAAAAAAAGGTTTTAAAACATGCAATGACGAAACTAATTCCCGGAAGAAAATGTGCCACTATTCTAATTAAACAACAGTGAGCTAGTGATCATGAAACCCATTATCCTTGCTGCCATGAAAATATAAGAAAAACTGAACTCAAAGAAATCCAAGAATTGCAAGAAAAAGCTAAAATCACATTACATCAACTCATATTCTGACCCCTGACCATTCGACTCGCTCTGGCTTTAGGAGGTAATCATAAACAACTTGAGCAATCTGATATCTAATTTGTAGAAAATAAAACTAATATCAAACTACACACTCATACTTCAATCCCTCACCATTCGACTCACTCTGGCTTTAGGAGGTAACTGAGAATGACATGAGAAATTCAATAACTAACTTGCAAAGAAAAATAAACTAATATCAAACTACGCATTCATACTTCAATCCCTCACCATTCGACTCGCTCTGGCTTTAGGAGGTAACTAAAAATGACATGAGCAATTCAATAACTAACTTGCAGAAAAGTAAACTAATATCAAACTATGCATTCATACTTCAATCCCTCACCATTCAACTCACTCTGGCTTTAGGAGGTAACTGAAAATAACATGAGTAATTTAATATCTATCTTGCAGAAGAGTAAATGAGAAAAACTGAAATAAATAACACAGTTCTCGAACTAAAAACTAAAAGAAATGAAAATCAGCAAAAGGACAAGAATAATTCCATGTCATTAGTCATTAGAAAACTATGTGCAAATTCCCGGGCTGCCTATTGTAATCTGAAACAAAAGCACTGATCAGTTAACAACATATAAAATGTGAAAAGCTATGGACAGCTATCAAGCGTTAATACCATAAGAAATGTGATATATATACAAGTGAATGATTATGGCATAAGAACATAAAGAAATAAAGCATGAAACTCTACAGTAATAAACAAGACCTTGGCCCGTGCAGAGGCCCTCTGCACAATCCTCGGACAATCAACTACGAATTGAGCTCAGAAACAGAGTCTTCTCATGTATTAAAATGCATCCATAACACGGAGATAAAGTTATGGCACAATGGGTTCGTTTACAGTCAGAATTACATTACCAAAAAGCTAACTAATATGCATATGAGAACGCATTATTTATAACAGAGGATGACATAACTGTTTTCCTACATTCTGTGCTGATACAAGACACGTAAACAACCACGTCCTGAGATTTAGCACTATGGCTGCTGTTGACACCTAATCTTCATGATTGGGGGAATTTTATGTAAATAATTAAATTAGGAATGTGAACAGTCATCGGGAGATGAACTGAACAATCACTCCCTATTGTATATAACAATGACCTACCTAGGGAATAATATACGAATCAGTTGTTTGTTTTGTGGAGTTACTGCCTGGCCTGACATGGTATCAGAGCTAGCTCTTTTTTAGCCTTTGTGTCCCTTGTAACTCCCTGTCTGCTCTCCATATAGCTGAGCATGT
This sequence comes from Pinus taeda, assembly GCA_000404065.3. Taxonomy (NCBI): domain Eukaryota; kingdom Viridiplantae; phylum Streptophyta; class Pinopsida; order Pinales; family Pinaceae; genus Pinus; species Pinus taeda. The sequence continues at coordinate 171,411 of APFE030219806.1, forward strand.
TCTCCATAAAATTAGCTGCCCCTTTGTCTGATTGTTCAGTTCTTTGACTGTCATAAATGTTTCAAAAAGGGCGTTATTCCACCTGCGCCTCCATTGCATGAATTCCTTCACCTGATTATACTGCGCCTCCATTGATTATTCTCACATGCGCCTCCATTTATTTTCTTTAGTTGGCCACTGCTTGAGCTCTTTTTGTATCTTCGAACGATCTGCCCACATGGTATCTGCTTCCAAAACACCATATCTTCGTATAATACGATATTTGTTATTCATTCGCACTCCACAACGAATGAACTATGTCCAAGCCCTGACTGGCTCGTCTGAACTTCATATCTGTTGCTGTTGATCGAACTCAGCATTTTTTCTCCCGAAAGTCTGGATAAAAAAACTGTGCGATTATATTTCTCATACAATTCTATCAGTCTCTGCACGCCGCCGGGAACTTTCGAGCTCGTGGAGATGGGTATAAGTCGCTGGTCCTCCTCCCCAACTGCCATTCATGAGTCGCCATGAGCCATGGGCGCAACACGAAAATGTTGTATCACTCATCCTTTTGCTGAAAGTGGTATCGACATTTGAATGCGTTTGAATGGTGTTGAACATTAACGTTGTGCGTTATTGAATAGCTATTGAATATTAACGTTGTGCGTTTGAATAGTGTTGAATTTTTGAAGGGTTGTGTTTTGTATTGGTAAATTTAACTGCTCTCCGCATTTGTGTATCATAGTCCATGCATTGCATGGTGGGTAACAATTCCAGCGTATGACGTTGTTGATTTGAGCATTAAATTGAGTGTTATGTTGGTCCTTTTTTCACTTTATATGTGCGTTGAGCTCTTGTTTAAAAGGAAAAAAAAGAGGTGATATGGTATATAGAATGGTCCAGTTATATGTTGGATATATTATATGAGGATTCTTTTATCAAACATTTGAAGAAAATATGTTTGGAGAAAATATAGTGCATAAAGTTGTAGTGTAAGGAAGAGATTTGAAATTTTTTTGCCCTTTTGAGTACAATTTCACTGTATATCAGCAGAAGTATTTTTTTTTTTCAGCAGAAGTATTTTTTTTCTATCAGCAGAAGTATTTTGTACAGAATATTCAATCATCTCTATGGTAGGAATAGTTCTCACTAGTAAGGAGAACTATCCTGATTGGTCCCGGATGATAAAACACACCCTCATCTTCAATGAGTTGTGGAAAGGAGTGTGTGTTGGAGAAGGAGACAATGACCCAGTACAACCTACCTCAGACAAAGAGCTCATCATTTGGGAAAACAAGAACAACAAATCTTATGCATTAATCGCAGCTCTGTAAATAAAGAGGTGAGTCGCCATATTTCATCATATATTCAACTGCCTTTGAAGCTTTTACAAAAGCTGAAAGAACTCTATGACTCACATTCTGCACTTGAAGTCGTCCAACTCATGATTAAACTCTTCACTCTTGAACTGCAAAATAATGATCCTCTTGCTCTTGCATCTGAAGTAAAGTCTATAATGCATGATATCAAATCCACTAAGGTTGAGCTGGATATCCCTCTTATTGCTTTTCTCAAGGCACGTTATCCTACTTACTCTAATTATCTTGAGTCTTTGCAAGCAAATGGAAATCTCAAAGATATAACCTTTGACTTTCTTGTGAAAAAGTTTGCTGAAAGAGAGAAAGATTTTGGAAAGAAGACAACCCCTGAGTCTTCTGAAGAGATTGTGTGCCTTTCTCATAAAGAAAAACATCTTGCTCAAGATTCTACAAGAGGAAGAGGTGGACGAAGAGGAAGAGGAAGATATTTCAGAGGCAGGGGGGGCAGACATTCTCAAGGAGAAAAGGCAGATTTACACTGTATTCGCTGCAAAGGAAATGGATCACATGATGCATCTACATGCAAGCTACCATGGGACAATATTGAGCAGAAAAGAAACCAACAGAAAGGTAAAACTGATTGTTACACAGTATTTTGTCACCATCCCTGTTACCCCTTCTCCCGTACATTGGAGGACCTATTCCAGGACCTGTGAGAAGTGACATAACTTGAAAACACCTGCATTGTATCCATTAAAGTATGTACTCCATATTCCCTGAAGACACCTTCTACAAAATACCCAAAAATATAGCCCTTTCTCCATTGGCGTTGTTCCACAGTGTACCACTCGTGCCAATGGGAGAAATCCTCCAAAGAGGGCGCGCCAGCTGGCGCTCTGTCTCAGAGTCGCACTAGCGCCAACCCAGTTGGGTAAATTTTTTAACAAACAAACTTCCGAA
>APFE030219807.1:0-106224 GCA_000404065.3 Pinus taeda
GAGAAAGAAAGATGGCTTGTGGAGAATGTGCATTGATTACCGAGCGTTGAATAAGATAACAATAAAAAATCGTTATCCCCTTCCTCGCATAGATGATCTATTGGATCAACTGAAAGAAGCTGTTTATTTTTCCAAGTTAGACTTGCATAGTGGATATCATCAGGTCAGAGTTGCAGAACAAGATGCATGGAAGACTGCTTTCAAAACAAAGTAGGGATTGTATGAGTGGCTAGTTATGCCTTTTGGCTTAACTAATGCTCCTAATACTTTCATGAGAATAATGAATAATGTACTCAAACATTTTCTTGATGATTTTGTTATTGTATATCTGGGTGACATTCTTATATTTAGAAAAATGTGGGAAGAACATTTAAAGCATGTTAAGTAGACACTAGATGTTTTTAAAAGAGAAAAACTTTATTTTAAACTCTCAAAATGTGAATTTGGTAAAACATCTTTGATTTATTTGGGACATATAGTGGGGGTGGTGAATTGAAGATAGATCCCTCTAAGGTGGCAGTCATTCTAAACTGGCCTGAACCCAAATCTACTATAGAAGTTAGAAAATTCTTAGGAGCAACACAATATTGGAGAATTTTCATTGCCAAGTTTTCCTTAATTGCGGCTCTGTTACATGCTTTAACAGGATTGAACAAGTTGTTTCAGTGGGCAGGCAAATAGTAGAAAGCCTTCGACACCTTGAAAGAAAATATTAGTACAACACCAGTACTAGCACTGCCCAATCTTCAAAGACCATTTGAGATCCCAAAGAATGCGAGTGACTATGCCATGGGAGCAGTGTTGATACAACACGATAAACCCATATGTTATCATTCTGAGACATTTAATTCTGCAGTAGTTAACTATCCCACATATGATAAAGAATTTTATGCATTTGTACAGAGTTTGTAAAAATGGAAACATTACTTAATGGGAAAAGAGATAGTTATACATACTGATCATCAACCACTCCAATATCTACACTCCCAAACTAAGTTGCAGCAATCAAGACACTATAGATGGATGGGTTTTCTACAACAGTTTCATTTAGTCATCAGATATAAAAAGGGCATACATAATAAAGTGGTAGAGATGTTATCTAGACCAATTATAAATGCATCTACTATACTTAAGCATAACTCAGTATTGCATGAGAGCTACATTGAACAATATGCTCAAGATATAGATTTTAAAGATTTATATGCAACTTTAAGTCAAGGAAAATGAGTAGAAGAATTGGATTATCACATTAAGGACCAACTCTTGTATCATTGTGGGAAGCTATGCATTCCACAAACTGAAAGAGTAAAGAATGTTCGAGAAGCACATACTTCTCTAATATCAGGTCACTTTGGGGTAAGTAAAATGGTTGCACAGGTTCAAAGATTTTGTTATTGGCCAAAAATGAATGAGACAGTTTCTAGATATGTAAGAGGGTCTACCATGTGTGCTAAAAACAAGCCCAGCAATAGAAAAATAGGCTTGTACACTCCACTACCAGTTCCTTCTCATCCTTGGGAAAGTGTTTCCATAGATTTTGTTGGAGGATTGCCTAAATCTAGGAAAGGTCATGACTATTTATATGTTGTTGTGGATAGGTTTAGCACACTGTGTATTTTGATACCTTGTGATAAATAGATTACAGTTGAATAAACTGCAAAATTGTTCTTTCAGCATGCATGGGTTCATTTTGTATTACCCACTTCCATTGTATCTAATCAAGATTCCTGATTTGTTGGGAAGTTTTGGTCGAGTCTGTGGGAACTGATGGACACCAAACTGAAGAAAAGCATAGCCTTTCATCCTCAAATAGATGGCCAAATAGAAGTGGTCAACAGGACAGTGATCCAGTTACTCAGAGGCTATTGCATCAAGCAGCCCGAACTTTGGGATGAACATTTGTGTTATGTGCAACATGCTTACAACCGAGAAAAACATTCTTCCACACGGATATCTCCTTTGGAGACCTATTTTGGTTTCACACCAAGGTCTCCCTTGGATTTTGTCTTTGGTAAAGACAAAGCAGTTGATGGACACAATGATGTGGACAAGGCAACCAAGTTCATTGAACAAATCCAAGAGATTCACCAGGCAGTACAGGAATAGCTGGAAAAGAGGCAAGACAAGTACAAGACAAGGCATGACAAGCATCGGGTGGAGCATAGTTTCCAAGTTGGTGATCAAGTCTGGATGTATATCAGAAAAGACAGAATGCAAGGTGAAGGTAGAAAGCTAAAGCCAATAAGGTATAGACCTTTCAAGATACTTGAGAAAATTGGTGAGAATGCTTTTCACCTTAATTTACCAGCTTACATGCACATCTACTCAGTCGTTAATGCAAACAATTTGAGGCTATTTGAACCTTCATTAATTGAAGATCCTGAATAGAAGATTCAAATTGATGATCTGTTACCTGAATATCTCAATGAATTGTAGGAAGACATAGTTCCGGATAGGAAGGTGAGGACGACACGTAGGGGAGATGTTGAATAGCTCAGTATTGGACTCAAGGGTTCAAAGCCAAGCAGTGCAAAATGGATAGAGATTGGACAAGTGAGATAGCTATACCCTCACTTAGTCGATGCTTGAAAACCAACTTTTGTGGTCCAAAAGCTTTTTCAGTAGGAAGGCTGTGATCCGAATTGGATCCTTAAACACTCTTAAAGTTCCTTGAACTCTGTAAAACCCATACCGAAGTTTCAAAGTATTATGGATGTCGAAGCTTATCAGAAATTACCTCTGAACAATGGCAATTTGTGGTCAGCACGAAACAGTGAGGACCCTCAATCAAAGCGCGCAGACCGCTAGCCCATGGTGATGGCACACTGGCACAGATTGACAAACAGGAGGTCAAATCAAGAAATAGAGGTAGTTTCTGATATGTGATTAGCACCGCTAAAGCACTAATTGCATATCGCAGGGTGTCCCCCTCAGTGAAGGAAAGCCCCAAGTGCTCGGTCACAAGGAAAAGCATAAAACCGTATGGAAATCGCCTATTCCATTAGAAGGCAAGCTCGACGCTAAAACTAGCAGGATATCGGAAGGGCTTCAAGTGGTAAGTGGGTTTGACCGAGCCCCGCCCGACGCCATACACTGGGTGACACACATCCAGCGGATGAGAGAGAAAACCACTCACATCGTGCAAGTAAAGGTCATGCTACTTAACCGCGTGATATGGATGGAGACCATAGGATCTGGAGGCTCCAGATCAACGACGAAGAAATGATTTGATGGATGATTGGATTCGACGGGGAAATAGATTGATTCATATAAGATTTGAGGTCTGGCATGACCAATGAGTTGGCAGAGGAATCAATTTCACGGGCAATCTTGGAGCAACGAAAATAATGACTGTTCAAAGAGAACTAACACTCAGTTCATGAGAAAATAAGTGGACACCTCTCTGTGAAGCATTACATAGTGATGACGACGCAGACTAGGGGAATTCAAGTGGACATAGGCAGGAGATCCAGAGAACCGGGAAGCGGAAACGAACAATCAGGGAGTAGATTGGCTTGAAGCCATGAACAGACAGAGAGCAAAGGGAGCAGGAAAAGGAGTAGAGAAAGAGAAGCAGAAAGCTAAAAGGCAAGAAAGAAGTGAATTGCAGAGAACAGAGAAGACGATCTAACCTGCAAAGCAAAAGCGGCATCGAGCAGACAAAAGCAGAGAGAGTCTGAGAGTCTGTGAACTCTAGAGAAGGCTTGAGAGGTTCAAGCAAATCCTCTGTGTATACTTGTTAGGTATTGAGTACCAAATTGGACTCATACCACTGAGACCAGTTGAGGTCGAGATTTAGTAAGGGGAGTCTGTGTACTCTAGAGACTTGCGGAATCCAAGTACAATCCTATTGATCATCATATGTTAAATTGAGACTCAAATTGAGTTCTTTATTGTAAAAACTCTTCTTCAAGGCACAATAGAAAGGCCACCGATGAAGGCTGGACCAGGAGACGTAGCCTAGGAGGATTCGGTGAACTCCTTATTAAGCTTGTTGTGTTTTATATGTTTGCTTACTGTGTTTCTCTTACTATTTTAGTGTCTGTGTATTTCGCAATATTATCAATCCGTTGCATAAAATAACATAGGCACACCCCAGCACATGAGTCTGTAATACCTTCATTAATTCATTGAAGTCATTTATGGGTGATTTCAAATCAGATTGAGTCAAGGTTTTCACAAATAGTTCAGGTACATTTATGGAGAACATAATATTGGAAGGTTCTTCTGTTGCATTAAGGTTTCATCTTTCTGAACCCAATCAGTTGATAGAGAGGGGAATTCCAAATCTTGAATTAAAGGATTTGATTTCTTGCAGTTATTTTGAGGATGGTGCTCTAGATTCAGCTATAGCCGACTACTCCCTCAACATTAAGCTCGCGGAATAGATAGCAGAGAGTTTGCAGATTCCATTAGACTCTGATGCTTTTTCCACTGAATTGAAGAAATTGAAGGTCAAGAGGGTTGAGGCAGAGCAATTCAAAGGAAAGGTACAATCTATATTTGAAGCAGTTTATTGTTTTGCTGGAGAAGGAAATTGCCTCAAAGTGCAAGCCTATCCAGACATCCTCCTCAAACCATTGATGGTGCTGTTTGTGTCTTCCACATAGTTTGAGAATGGGCCAGTCTTTACGATGGCACCAAATGCGCTTTAAGTAGTCTTTGAATGAAAGTGATGTCTCTAGTGTGAGGTTAGCCTAAAGAATACAATGGCATATCCCCATAGCGTAACCGTAGGGTAGCTCCCATTTACATTTGTTTGGAGGTATATTTTAAATGACTTCTCTTTATGTTCATAATATCACTAACACATCCTCAATATTTATTTACACATTCGGCGTTAAAATGTAGTCCTCGTTGATATAGGAATTGTGACCTTTCAACTATGAATTGATACAAAATAGGAGGTGTTGTCTCACTTTCCCTCCATAGCACCATGATACACATGTTAACTGTATGACATATATATATAATAATAGTGCTTCACCAATCACTAGAAACTAAAGCTCAGGGTTTGTCAATGCATGCCCGATACCCTCTCGAAAATGTCACGCTTTGGCTTTTGGTCCTTTTACGCAAGTTAGCACAGGAATTAGCCTATCATCTAAGGTGTTAACATGTCAAGGGAGGGTCCTATAATGATGCAAAGCCTATGGGATGTGATGTTAAGGGAAGTGCATGCATGGTGCCACAAGGACAAAGTTAAAATGTGAGGGTGACTCTCATCCTGACTAGTTAGGGTTTCAAGGAGGTGGAAGATGAGGACAACGATACACCAACCCTGATGAGCTTGGAAGGGATGAGGGTGATAGTGATGGAAAGTCTTCAATGAATAATTACTATAAACCCTAATGCTTAACCATGTGATCTTGCTTCAAAGTGAGATGACACAGGTGAACAAGGTTGGCCCTGCAATCACATGCGTTCAGGATTTCCAAGATGCAAGGTGAATACATAATTCTCGTAAACCCTTATGTACATGCTGGGATGGGGAACCAATTATGAAAGAAGGTGAAACATGACATTAAATGATTCTTACCATGATTCCAGACAGAGAATGAATCTATGGAGGAATATGAATTAGGTTAAATGATGCAAGGAAAATTTCTTATGCCAATTTAGGGTTTCTCCCTAAACCCTAGAATGGCCAATCATAATGAAAGCCAGATTGGGGTTTTGTCCACCTACACATGGTGTCACAAGTGATTGGAAATAGTAGGGAAAAAATCTGAAGTCTTGGGAAAAACATGGCACCTCCAAAACCCTAATGTATGGGTTGGGTCGATGCATGAGATGAGGCATGGAAAACGAATAAAATATATATTGCATGATTGCACGAGTGAGTGCATTGACAGGGTATGATAAGAACAAGTTTTGAGGGGGAAATAGGTGAGGAACACCTTGAGAACCCCTTAGTGGCTTGAGGTGAGCAGAAGGGTGGGACCCAAAATTTTAGATATGTCCAAAATTTTTGGTTGTGTTGTAGCGGCTACAACAATTGGTGACCCATTGGTAGAATCCAAAATATTTGTCAACATCCCTGAAATAGTCCAAGTCCAGGTGTTGATGTGAGGGAAGTATTGAATGGTTGCTATGGGAACATCTTGCATTACCTCGTCCTATACAGATATGCCTTCCCTCATGCGTCAGCTAGGTCTTGCCAGTCAGTAAACACCCAATTACTAGCTCACACATGTTGGTAGTTGATGATGATGCAAAGAACATGAAATAGGGCTTATTGTATTGAGAAATTTAAAAGTAAGTTTCTGGTGTTGCTCCACTACTAGCGGGCCTAGAAAGTACCCCGGTGGAGTCACTTCAAGAAATCACAAATGTTGCTCCACTGCCAGTGATCCTAGTCAGTACCTTGATGGAGTCATTGCATTGCCTCTCTGCGTAGGAAGCCTTTCTTGATCCTTTACCCTTTATTTGGTTTCATTATCTTTTATGTGTGCATTTACACTTATTTATGGGTGTTCATTGAGCCAAGGTCGATGAGGGATCCCAATTTATTTTATGAGTAATAGAGATTGTTTCTTGTTTGACAGAAACTAAGAGATGTCATGATTTAGGTTTTCCCTTATGCCAAGCTCCCACATCTGATTTTCAGTTAACAAGTGAACAAAGAACATGATGCATTGAAACAATCAATACCACATTGAGAATGAGGTTCAAGTTATGGGTATAGGTCATTCAAATAGATTAGGGTCCCAATGAGCAATTTGTTCTTATTTTCCCTATTAATAAATTAGACTCATAGGAGAGATATCTAGGATGCAAATTTGATGACTAGGTCTAAGAGAGGCTACCCATTGGCATAACCATCACAACTTCACACAATCATAGGGATAGGGTTTTAGTTCTAGCGCTAGGTGACCAGGAAACTCTCCTAGGATTTATAAAAATGTGTGGAGAGGTCGAAGAAATGCACTTTAGGGTTGGATCAAGAGCAAAAGGTGTGAGAAATCTATTCATGACATCACAATTTTGAAAAATTCATGTTTATGAAGGCTCATGTAGTGGCATGCAACATAGGGGAAATTTCTAGGCTAGGTCAAAGGTGAGTATGTTCCAAGCAAGAAGGAAAGTGTATGATGCAATGCAGTAGACAAGGCTAATGATGCAATGCAATGCTATGTGTGGAAGAGGTAAACTAATTTCAATTCAATGACCAAAGCAATGCATATGTAGAGATTTCATGAGTGCCATGCAACAACAAACAAATGCAAGGACATGAGTGTAGAAATAAACAAGTAAGGAACTAGCTACCTATAGCAAAGAAAATGAGGCATGACACAATTTAAATCATGAAGAAAACTCTAATCAGCAGACTAATAAGAAAAACTAAAACCTAACTAGTCTAAAAACCTACATCCTAATATAACCGAACCATAGGGAGTGTTATGTGAAATCAAGCTTCCAATGTAGCCACCGTAGTAGTTCCCAACCTGCGAAAAAAAAGATGACAACGATTAGAATTTGTGGAAATATTTGTGAAAAACATAACATGCTTACCTAGAAAGCATGCACACCGGAAAAAAATCACATCCACTTACAAGGAAATGTGTTAGAGAAGACTTATCAAGGCAAACTACAACCCAATCTTGGTAAACCGAACCTCAAGCATGAAATTTATAGTCATCTAGCCATAACAACATCCATTTATGCTTAACCCTAAATCCAATGCATGTAAGGCAAGATGTTGTTGGCTAGTAAAGGAATCTTCCAGATTAATTCGATCAACAACCCTATCATTAGTGTACACCATGATAAAGAGAAAGACAGATTTGTCGACCTGATGTGGTCTGTGGGTTTGATAGGACAATCAACTTTACTTGAGACAATACCAAAGCTATCGTGTAAAGGTGAATGAGATCCCAAGATATAGTGAAACATATGTTAAATGGACTCCATCGGGGTTCGATCAGCATGAAGAGATGTTATGTAATTTTTAGATTCAAGATCCAAAAGATATACGAGGGATTTAGAGGTAAGACCATTAGTTCCATTTCCTAGAAAGCACCGTTTATCGTTTGAACCATTTACGACCACAATTTATTATGTAACAAGTCAAGAGTAGGATGAGAAATCCTGCAAACAGTAATCTCTTCCTCAGGGGCTTGAGGTTGTTCCAAATTCAGAGAGATAGGAAAAACAAACTTATGGGTAGAATCTAGACACTTTGTAATCTGTAAGCTATGATGATACTAATGCAAAACAAGACTTGCTTCTAATTGAAAATGTTGTAAAGAAACGAGAACCAATCGCTGAAAATTTATATTCAAATACACCGAGTCGACATCACTTTCATGAAATTCAAAACGAATATCAACAAATATAAAAGAAAAACCCCCTAAAGATTCTTCAAGTTTCATGCTAAGCTCATTAATCCTCTTTAACACATCTTGAAAATCATACTTGTCAAATGTATGTTGGAGCTTACCGATAATTTGCTCGAACGAATGAATGGATGCCGCTGGCAACGTGTGGCACCATTGCTTCGCATGACCTTCAAGGGTGAGGGAGAAGACCACACAAACAGACCCTTCATCATCGATCTCAAAATATTCTCAAAACTCAAGGAAATCGGAAATGTGCTCAGTTATGGGTGTTCCATCCTCACCATCAAACTTTAACTGAGACAAGTGATGGAGCTTCTCTTGGGGGATGGAAAATCAAAAAATAGACAAACCAGATAAACACCCTGGGAGCAAGATTCTGGTTGGAGCCATTAAAAAATATGAGACTAAATTGTAGGTTCCAAGGGCTCATCTTGTCATTTGGCCCTCCTTCTAGGGCCAATTTGTTGACGAGTAAAAATGCACCGCCAATGACTAAGGGGTCTCCCTGGTGTGAAGTCTGAATTAGACCTCACACCATTTGGGATAGGAGCCCCATGTGGTATGTGGGCCCGACTACCACCATGAATGTTTTCTACTCTTGGTTATCAAATAAGGTGCTGGAGTGGGGCGAGAATGAAGTGCTCGGGCAGCGAAACAACATGAGCCCAAGATTGACAAATTCTAGAAAGATGTTTAAACAAGTCACAACAATGATAAGAAGAGATAAATGATGAGAGAGATTAGTGAGCTAAAACACCATCGGACATAATAAACAAGAACATGTCGAAGGTCAATTGTAAAGTAGTTCACAATATGTCACCGACACGGCAAGGGACAAGTAAACATAGATTCAAAATCAAAACATACATGAAACCACTATGTATTAGAACATAACATCTTGCATATATGAAAGAACACATGCAAATATGGTGAGGTACCAGACAACTAATACACCACCACAAGTGAGCATGGGAATCAGTGCCAAAGATAAAAGAAAATATCATATCAATATGCTACAACTTCAAATACATATCATGCAATTAGTCAATACCAAATAGTGGAACATGGGTTGTTCATACCATTGCCCGATGTGTAAACCCTAGCCCTACTGCAAACTCACTCTCCTAGCTACCAAGAGCTGAGTGGCCCTGGCTCTCAAGCATAAATCAACTATCTATCTTCTCTCAACTCAAGTGCTAAAGTCATGTTGAATGAGGCCTAAGGGAACATATATAGAGGAGAGGTGACTTCTTACCTACTGTGACCCTTAGCCTCCCTTATGACCTTTCGTTTACCCTCCTGACTCTTGAGATTACCGACTTTTTCCTCAGACCACAATGATTGTTACATGCCTAGATCAGACCTCACATAGTGGCTGATATAATGGTAGGTGATATTTACATAATGATGAAAGGGATAAAGAGAAAGATGTGGAGGGTTTTTGGAAACCGTAGAATGCTTGATGCCCAAATCTCATAATGATGCAACTACTTGATCCTGAAGTCGATTCCTTTCCTTGCCACTATGCCTCACTTGCCTTCATCTATCTTATAGTGATGTACCTTTGAGTTTATTGAAAGGTTATTAGCACTTGGAAGGGACCACTAGGTTTACTGAAGGAAAACCTAGTTATGCAATCTCCATAAAAAACCCTAACCCTTTTGTAGTGACCAATATTTGTTGCGCTCCTTCTACCTACAGCCAAATAAGATTACTCATACATAATTTAAAACAAAGAATGATAATGGAATTACAACCAACTAATTTGAAAAAATGACATTAATAAATAATTAATCTAGACCCATGTGTGGTCAATTGTTGTGCCACAATATTATCACTGCATGTGGGCTTGTGGGGTCCTCTTGGAATTCCTCAGATATATTCTCATTTACTCTCATTATCTCTTCAATGCACATATTGTCCTATTATCCTTGTCTAATCAAGGTCATTAGTGTACACCAAGGTTAGACATTGTCACGTTAGTCATTTGAGCAAATTCTCATTTGACAAGCAAACTCTATCCAAGCCCTTAACTCACAATGTTCTTCATTTTAAATTGGTTTTCCACCTATTATATCTTGTAGGTCTCAAGCCCATACAGAAATTACCTACATATGAATTCTAAAACACAGAAAATAAACAATCTGAGAGCATAACACAAAAAACACATATACACAAAGATTTTCCTCTGGATCCCAAAACTGGGACTACCAGCTTGATTTTTCATTATGTTCCTTTTAATGTTACAATACATATTTTTACATGCCAAAGCATCCAATACCACGGACCGAAAACCATCGCATCCAAAACCATGTGCAAAAAACGTGCACAAAACCATAGGTAGGTCTACCCAACCTAATATAGGGTCTGAAAATAAAATTTACGGGGCGCTACCCCAGAACCCATAGAGTGGGGTTACCTGCACCTCTCAAACCCCCTGCGACTCCCCCTGCTACGCAATCGACATAACGAAGGCGGGGCTCCTCCCCCCTTCTAACCCACCGGTTAACTACATGGGCTAGTCATGGAAAGAATATAACACAACCCAACATATCTCAGTTCTTGGATTCCATAGGCCTGATCATGTTGGAAACTCTTCAATTGAAACAGAGATGAGCCATTCTCTGAATCTGTTCCTCCAATACTACATCAAAACTCAACAACGCAATATGAAACATATGAGTTTCCTTAGTTACCAATGATTAGGCATCAAGATCTATTTAGAGAACACAACATTGCCTTTTGTCAACATTTATTCAAATTGTCAACCTACAAATTATGTCATGGTTGTGTCTAAGGAAGTTCCAAGAGTCTACTACTCACAATAGGACACTATTTACCTGAACGTTATCCTCCACTATAGGGCAGTCGTTATCTTTGATTAATTCTCCAGAATCTAATGCACAAGTCTTTGTTTTTATAGACAAGGGCTATTAGTTGGGTTCTGAACTTGATCAGTGCTCTTGTAGCCCAACACTTTTAATTCTAAAATAAAACTTCAATGCATTGAGCCTTACTTCTGCTGCTTCATAACTTAATTTAATAATGTATCAAGGGAGGCATAGTAACGTCTCAAAATAGATTAATATAGTATCAAAATTTCAAAAACCCTGACACAAATGCGCTCAAATTTGCCTAACATCATCATGCAAAATTGAGCTCAGAAATATTGAAAAATCTATCATAATAAACACTAAGTTCCTTCAAAGTATAGAGAGCTAAAATGTGAATATAATCCAATAAACTTGGATTGAGGGATCTGGAACAAGTTGAAGGCCTAATAAGGCCTCAGAACCCTTGAACGTAGGCAAAGAACCTTATGCAACATGTTTACAGATCTTCTAGAGTTTTCTTGCAGATAGCTCCAAGATTTGTCTTAGTCTTTGGCTCAAAATAGCCCTGTTACAAAGCAAGAAAATTCGAATTGGAATGGAGTATTCAAGCTGATCCCATTTGGAAGTGTGACTTGGATAAGGTGGGTGGAATTGCGACTTAGAAGTCGCATAGTCACATTTTTCTAGAAGTTGCAACAACCTGTGTCTGCTTCGGAAGTGATGTTGCAACCTGATGACTTTGGGAGAGGTCACAGAGTCAGAATTGAGGGGAGTCGCATTTTGTAGTTGCTTTCACTAGGGCCCAAAACACAACCTCGTGACCTGTGCGGGAGTGCGACCTACTAGAGATCGCATTGTCGGACGGTGGGGTTGGCAACATTCTTTGCAATCTAGCCTCTGCATAGCAAAATAGTGGTACTCACCTCTCAATTCGCTTGTCCAATGATATACCAAAGATCACTATTGTTTATACCTTTTCATGCATATTGTATATGCATTGTTCTAGCATAACTGTCCTGCCATGAGATCTGGACCCTTGACAAATTATGTTAAATGTGACCTCAACGCATCAAAACAACATGTTGTCATGCCATGAGATACCAATGTCTGCAAGGTTATGTTAACTATGATTTTAAGGAGTAAACAAGGCATGTGATGTTGAGTTTTCCATAGGTCATATAATCGTAAAACATTTAGTGTGGGCTTGAGGGAAATGTTGTTAAAAAAGGTCATCAATGTCTTTTAACATCGCTTTTTTTAGGATCCTCTCTACATACACAATTAGATGTGTTGGTCTCATGAGCTTATACTTTAACCGAGCTTCTAGCGCTATGGTAGGTTGAAAACTCCACATTATTCTGACATGACATATCTGGTAGGTCTTCACTCTATTTATTAACTTGTCGCACCACTGTGATCAATCGAGTCAAGGTTTTCGCAAATAGTTTAGGTACATTTCTGGAGAATGTAATGTTGGAAGGCTCTTCTGTTGCATTAAGGTTTCATATTTCTAAAGCCAAGCAGTTGATAGAGAGGGGAATTCCAAAGCTTGAATTAAAGGATAATTTTTTTTGCAATTATTTTGAGGATAATACCCTGGATTCAGTTGTAGTCAAATAATCCCTGAGCATCAAGCTCGTGGAATAGATAACAGACAATTTTCAGATTCCATTAGACATCAATGCTTTTTTCACAGAATTGGTGAAATTGAAGGTTGAGTGGACCGAGGTAGAGTAATTCAAAGGAAAGGTACAATCTAAATTTGGAGCAGTTTATTGTTTTGTTGGAGTAGGAAATTGCTTCAAAGCGCAAGCCTATCTAGACATCCTCCTTAAACCATTGATGGTGCCATTTGTCTTGCGCATAGTTTGAGCATGAGCCAATCTTTCCGATGGCACCAAATGTGCTTTAAGCAGGCTTTGAATGAAAGTGATTTCTCCAGTATGAGGCTAGCCTAAAGAATACAATGGCATATCCCCATAGCACAACCGTAGGGTAGCCCCCATTTACATTTGTTTGGAGGTCTATTTTAAATGAATTTATTTATGCTCATAATATCACTAACACATCCCTAATATTTCTTTACATATCCAACATTAAAATGTAGTCCTTGTGCATATAGGAATTGTGACCTTTCAACCATGCCTTGATACAAAATAGGAGTTGTTGTCTCACGTTCCACATAGCACCGTGATACACATGTTAACTATATGGCATATATATAATAATAATGCTTCACCACTCACTAGAAAACTAAAGCTTAGGGTTCGTCAATGCATGCCCAAGACCCTCTCGAAAACACCATGCTCTGGCTTTTAGTCCTTTTACAAAAGTGAGCACATGAATTAGCCTATTATCTAAGGTGTTAACATGTCAAGGGAGGCTCCTATAATGATGCAAAGCCCGTGGGATGATATTCTAAGGGAATTCCATGCCTAGTGCCATAAGGATGAGGTAAAAATGTGAAGGTGACTCTCATCCTCACTAGTTAGGGTTTCAAGGAGGCAAAATATGAGGATAATGATACAACAACCCTAATGAGCTTGGAAGGGATGAGGGTGATAACGATGAAAATTCATCTATGAGGAATTGATATAAACCACAACACTTAATAATGTGATCGTGCTTCAAGGTGATATGACACAAGTGAACAAGGCTGGCGCCATAATCACATGCCTTTAGGATTACCAAGATGCAAGGAAAATATATAATTCTTGTAAACCCTAATGCACATGCTCGGATGGGTAACCAATTATGAAAGAAGGTGAAACATGAAATTCAATCATTCTTACCATAATGCTAGACAGAGAATGTAGCTCTGGAGGAATATGAATTAGGTTAAATCATGGAAAGAAAATTATTTGTGCCAATTTAAGGTTTCTCTCCAAACCCTTGTATGGCTAATCATAATGAAAGCGAGATTGGGGTTTTGTCTGCCTACACACATTATCACTAGTGATTGAAAATAATAGAGAAAAAATATGAAGTATTGGGAAAAACATGGCACCTCCAAAACCCTAATGTACGGGTTGGGTCGATGCATGAGATGAGGCATGGAAAATGAATGCAATATATACCACATGATTTCATGAGTGAGTGCATCGATAGGGTATGATAAGAACAATATGTGATGCGGAAATTGACAAGGAATGCCTAGAGAACCCCATAATTGCTTGGGGTGAGCAACGGGGGGTGGGAGACCCAAAATTTTAGATATGCCCAAAATTTTGGGTGGTCTTGTAGCTGGTACAACAGGTCTTATGGGGACATTCTCAAATGTAGGACCTACAGGTACTATCTCTTCATCTCACTTTATTAGTTTAAGCATTAGGTCTGCTTGTTTTCTTGCTTCTTATTGGTGTATACCTTTTAATCTATTGGGGTTCTCAACTCGAGATCTAGTGAGGGTGGGAGAGCCTTGAGGCTTTGCCAGGCCAAGGGCATATGAGGAGTATGGGTTGGGCTTCATGTTGGAGCTCAGAGGGAAACCACGAAGTTGGAAGAAAGAGACACCCAAAATTCTACCACCTGCCACCCAGAACCAAACATGCAATGTCACCGAATTGAGGGAAGAGGACAACAACCACAAAAATTTCCACCATCGAGAATTCACCACCCGATTAGAGACAAGCTGGACCAGAATGGAAGTGAAAGATCTAAAAGGAGAGAGCTAGATAGAATATATCAGACACTGAAGACAAAATTGAAAGGTAGTGGCTCGAATTCGATACTAACACCAGAGTCGTAATAGAGCACTGGAGGGTGAATTGAGACCAGAGAACCCAGAAAGGAAGAGTCAGGATGTGAGAAGACCCAGTGTCCAGCACCACCCTGAAAATAAAACCACCACCTCGAGAGCTACAACACCACTCGTGGACCCAGAACTAAGAAGAAAAGAAATAGAAGACTCACACAAAGAACTCTAGAAGTCGACCCCAAAAGGCTAAGGTGAGAAACTCCGGGAGCAAAAGGAAATTAAATGTAAATCCAACGAGAACCGAAGAAGACGCATCATCAATAGAAGAGTTGTGAGAGAAAGTTTCTTAATTAATATTAGCATGCGAGAGAACGTTGCTAGAAGCACTCCCAAGGCACACACGATGAACCACCACCATAGAATAGGATTCAAAGAAGATGCAAGCAGGGATGGGAGCACATTACGTAAAGAGACATTAGAAAACCAAATATTTTTATGATGGAAGAATATAACCAGAAGAGGAGTGACTCCATCACATCGAAGTGATTGCACACAGGTGAAGTTGAATGGTTCGCACAAGCGAGCATAGTTGTGTTAACTCTGTAGTGGTGGAGGGGCTCATATCCTGTCTTGCCTGCCTTAAACATTGTACAATTGGCATCCGTCACATGATGAGTGGTTTGCACAACCCGACACCCATTGAGGATTAATTACAGATAATTTTATTAAAATAAATAATTATAATTTCTTTTTAAATAATATATTATTATTTTTTAGGAAAAAATATAAAAATATTTTTTTTTAATAAAATTATGAAATGAATAAACATTTTGGGGTTTAATATATATAAATATATAAATTATATATAATATATATATATATATATATATATATATATATAAATTAAATGTATTTGCCCATAAATAAGTTGGTATTAATAAGTTATAAATTTGATTATATATAATATAATACTTATTAAATATCGTAAAATTAATTATTATGGTGATTTTATTGGTGCTCAGTATTTATTGGAATAATGGTAATTTAATGTTTTATTAAACATTAAAATTAATTGTTATGATAATAGTTTTGAGTTATGGTAATAATATTATTTATGTTAATTTGAAAATTAATTAATTTTGATACATAGATTTTAATATTTAATTAAAAGATAAGATATTTGGTTTTAAAATAATTATTATATAGTTTTTACCTTTGTGAATATTACTGGATGCAATGATTGCTAAGTGAACTATTCAAAAATGATGGGAAATTAGTCACTTACGACTACCTCTCATGGAAATGGTCATACGTGAATGACTTACTTAAAGCAGTTGAATCTCAAAATTGATATCTAATATAATGCACTGTGTAAAGCCCCTAATACTTAAATTCAAAAAGAGTAAAGGGATCTCTACTTTAATGGTTCATGAGGCACAATACTTGCTAAGGTTCTGCAAATGGGGTAGCAAGCTAAGTGGGCTTGATTGTGGGGAAAACTCCACAATTAAGTGTGCTTGAGTCAGAGGTGATCTGGGATGGGTGACCTCCCGGGAAGTCTTGATTATCGTGTGCAAGTCTCGAAAGTGATGATTGACGCTATGTGATTCATTTCACTAGTTTTAATCCCACTTCTTCACCCTTGTGAGCATCACCCGATGTAATGAGTGATAAGTGAACTATTCAAAAATCATGAGAAATTAGTTAGTTACGACTATCTCTCATGGAAATCGTCATACATGAATGACTTACTTAATGCAGTAGAATCCTAAAAATGATATCTAATATAAGGCATTGTGTAAACCCCCTAATACTTAAATTCAAAAAGAGTAAAGGAATCTCTACTTGAATGGTTTATGAGGCACAATACTTGCTAAGGTTTTGCAAAGGGGTAGCAAGCTAAGTGGGCTTGATTGTGGAGAAAACTCCACAGTTAAGCGCACTTGAGCCATAGGCGATCTGGGATGGGTGACCTCCTAGGAAGTCCTGCTTACCGGGTGCAAGCCTTGGAAGTGATGATTGATGCTATGTGATTCATTTCACTAGTTTCAATCCCACTAGCATCACCCGCAACAATGAGTGCTAAGTGAACTATTCAAAAATCATGAGAAATTAGTACCTTATGACTACCTCTCATGGAAATGGTCATACTCTCATGGAAATGGTCATACGTGAATGACTTACACGTACTCTCATGGAAATGGTCATATGTGAATGACTTACGCGTGAATGACTTAATGGTCATATGTGAATGACTTACACGTGAATGACTTACTTAACACATTTGCATCCCAAAAATGATATCTAATATAATGCACTGCATAAACCCCCTAATACTTAATATATTTATAGTTTGAGAAAGTTGAATGATTAAAAGCAGGTGTTTTTTAATAAAAAGCTATGAGTTCAAATTCAAAGATGATAGAATATCTCTATTTTTTTATAATTTTTTTAATCAAATTAAGGTAGAAAGAATTTAACAATATTATTATTAAGAATGAGTAGACAAAGTAAAATAGAAGTACAATCTATATAAAAGATAAGAATAAAGTTGTATAATACAAATTATTTATTTGTAAATAATTATAAAAGGTTGCATAGCTAGTGTTCCTTGCCAGATTAGTTTAATTAAATTTTAATGTCATGATGTGTGATAATAATAAAATTGTAAAATTAAGTTTATATATTATTTTTTTAATTTTTTATTAATTTTTTAATATAATTAAACCTTTTTTTTGTAGATAAGGTTAATATATATATATATATTTATATATATTATATATATATAGACATGAAGGAATGATAATAAGTTATAATTATTTATTTAATATTGAATGATGTAATTTTTTATATATGCTTATATTATGTAGACATGTCATTCATTAGAGTATAGATTGATATAATGAGAGTTGTACAAATTGTACAGGTTATTATTACATTTTCTTCAAATTTATTATTTTTAAATTTAAAAATAAAACCCATAAAAATTGTCTATTCAATACTTTACACCAATGAGAAAATATAATTTTTGAATTTAATTACAAACCATTTGTGTTTATCGGACACAATGATTAATATATAATGTTATTTTGTGAATTATTTATATTTATTCTACCTAGTAATTAATTAGTGATATATTACACAATAATAATAATCTAGTACACTAAAGTCAATTCTTAATTGTTTTTAATATTATAGACAATTGTGAGATGATATGTTTATGGGACAAAGAAGACACATAACTATTTCACTATTAAAGTCTATAAAAATATAGATAATCTAAAACCTAAATTAAGTTCTATGTTTTTAATTTTATAAATGAATTTTATAAATGAATGAATAGTTAGCCCAATCAGAAATAACCACCTAATTTGGATTGTTGATTAAACCCAAAATAAAAATTTGCATTTCTCTACATGAAACTACTCAAAACTACTCAAATCTAGACATTATGTTCTGGTGACTGAATCTTACCAGACAGCTTGCAGATCATATCCACAACCAAATACAAGGTGATTACAGCTGGATTTAAGAAGCAGGGAAGGTAATATCCACTTCTGTCATTGTAGCTACCAGATTTTCCGTCCATTCAATTTGGTGACATGTTGCCTGCCCGTCTCACACACATGGGACCCTCAGTCGTCATCGCTCTCAGGCTCACTTTTGGTTTTCACGAACAAAAGATCAATTGCAATCAGCGTGTATGGAGATAAGGAAGCGATGAGTGCACAGATAGAGTGAGGTTCCTTTTTCTGTAACATATGTGCTATGTGCTATGAACATGTAATAGGAAAGCGCAGTTTTAATGGAATCAAAACAAATTTGGTTGCAGCGCATCCAGCAGTTACAAGTCTTTTCCATTTCTAAAGTGATTCTATAAAGTGGCATATGCATTAAAAACATGCAAACCTATTGAAAAACACACCCTCCCATCGTGTGGAGAAGCTTCCAAGCAGCTCATCATTTCAATGGAGAGTGAAAAAATTGACACAACTGGCACAATAATGTTGCAGAAACAAACGTATACATAAATGACCTAATAAATTGAACCCAGCTTTCCACTTAGAATA
Organism: Pinus taeda; assembly: GCA_000404065.3. Lineage (NCBI taxonomy): Eukaryota > Viridiplantae > Streptophyta > Pinopsida > Pinales > Pinaceae > Pinus > Pinus taeda. Next base: position 18,944 of record APFE030219807.1, read on the forward strand.
TAATTTATGGCTGGAAAATGTTAAAGATACAATGAGTAAATCATTAATACATTGTTATTTTATTTTCATATTTTCATAATATATCATGAGGATATTATCTATGTTGTTATTTTGAGAGTGTTTTACAGGATAATGTGTGACTTAGTTATGCTTAATTTCTGATAGTTGATACATGTCTTTTAGCTATAAAAATAACAAAATTGAATATATATGTTTGTTTAAATTTAATTAAAAGCATTATAAAACTTCAATAATACCATTAATATTGTGATCTTTAGGCATGTTTTTTTCAAGAAAATGGTCCCTAAATTCATGGTTGATATTATGATGTAGTATGAAGGAGATGTTGTAAAAATATTTCACTCTTATTCTCAATCATAAATAAAACATTTCAATGTTCAAAGTAAAAAAATAATTGAAAGTAAACAAATTTAAGTACCTTAAAAATATGTGTAATTCATTTCACTTTTAATATAAAATTGTTATGTGTTATTTAAAAAATACTGATAGTAATAAAAATTTATATAGATAAAATAAAATATTTTAATATAAAGTGTTAAAAATAGAGAGTACAAAGAGCTATTACACAACACAAAACACACACAAATTGACACTTGGGAACTCTCAATGACAACTCATAACAACACATGGAAGCATTACTTCCAATAGAGTCCCTTAGTGCTTACATGAAAAATATTGAAAACACATATTACAACAACAAGGATAATCTTTCTCTCATTGATCTTCATCAACAGTCACATCCACTTTGGAATCTCCACAACATAGCTCTTTCACCACCACATCTTTGATCTACCACTTGACCTCCATTTCAAATGTAACTACCTTTGACCATCGTTGATGAACTTTACAAGATCAACAATATTGACACCTCTGATAGTTGGGGCTTTCGGGGTAAGAGATGTCAAGTAATGAACCATTATATGGACCAACCACCATCTATCATATATTTCACTTTCAGTTATCCGTCAGTTTCTAGGATGGAGGTTTGGATACTGAATGTGTTCAAAAGTTGATCAAACAAACCTTACTAACACACAAGAATTGATGTCTCTAACACTGGGGCTTCCAATTTAAGAACCACCAAGTCTTTTTATAACGAAATAAAACACACAATAATTGATGTTTCAGACATAGGAGCTTCCAATTTAAAAACCACCAAACCTTTTATAATCGATAAAAACAAAAACACCCACCACCAAAACATACAAGAGACAAAATCAATGATTGTTTTTATTAACTTTGTATATTGGTATTTTCCATCAAATTTGAAACATTTGGGTCTCCATCTCTACTTAAATGATACCACAATATTTTATTAATTCATATCTAGAAGGAAAAATGGCAACATTCCATCTCCATGCCACAACTGTACATCTTGCACCATCTCATAATCTGGAGAACCACCATTTAAAACATGTTGACATTACTCTCAATTTTAGATCTACACTAGATCAAACGAAATCTATGCTAATCCAACTTTTTCACAAGCTTCTTTTACAAAGATTTGTCCACAATGGAACTTCACACAACAACAAAAATACTGGATCTTCGAATTTCTCCTTTACATGCCACACACAGATCAAATATTCACACAAACAATGGATCAAACACTCTATTAAATCAATCTATGTACAAAGGATTATCATGGCTACATTTCATGATCTTAGCCCCTCTCCTGAGAGAGTTAGGGCTAGGGCTGAACCAACTCTGCTACCATGTTAGAAAATAGAGACAGATCAAAGAGTGGTGATTACACAACACAAAACAAACACTGTGATAATCACAACAATTAAACATATATAGGAAAAAAATATTTGATAATCACAACACTTAAACATATATAAGAAACAAATATCTGACTTCCACCTCATACCTATGAAACCACAACTTATAGATTTACCCTTGGGAATTCTCAATGACAACTCATGACAACACATGGAAGCATTACTTCCAATATAAAGTTACGTAATATTGATTTGTACTAATTAAAAATATATTAAGAACAAAAAGAACATTTTAATGTGAACAATATGATTTACAAATAAAATATTTTAATGACATATTAAATAAGATATTTCAATGTGAACTATGCATCTATTATATATGGTTTAAAATAAACTATATAAATATTATAAGAAGAAATTGAAAAAGAAATAATTTTAATTCTTAAAAAGTTTCAAGTATTTTCATAAGTTCTCTTTTAGTCATTTTTTTAGAGTTTGATGAAGATTTGGTGGATTTGTAAGTTTAATCTTTATAGTCTAGAGAATTCAAGTGCCCAAAAAGATTTTGAAGTTGTTGAATCCACACACACATATATATATCTCATGGATCTATTAAGCCCTCAGAGTGATCAAAGTAACCAAATTTATACATGTGTAAAGATTTTTTCAATTTTTGTATTCTAGAGGAAGTTTTCACCTCAAGATATTTTATTCTTTTAATAAAGATGGATTCATATCGATTATACAATATTCAATGTTGATTTATATTGATATTTTCTATGCTCATACATATCCACTTTGCAACAATATGGATATTAATTGTTAACCTATTATATTCTTTTATTAAAGAAAATAGAATGATAGTAAACCAATCATTAACTTATGACACGATAGTTAATTATGTCAATAAATATTTCTATTTTGGAATAAAGATTCTAAATTTTAATTTAATTATCAATAATTATTAGGTGGATGATAGAGATTTAATTAGTATCGAATAATATTAGTATATACAAATCAAAGATAAAATCTATTTCTAATGTAGTTATGTTTTTTATCCATTTAAATAAATTCATTAATTAAAAATATATTATATGAACAAATGTCATATGAAATAAGTTACAGTTTTTTGGCCATGTCATATGAAATGAGTTATAGCTTTTTGGGCATGTGTTGCTTGGTAGCATGGTAAGGTCCCTTGATATTTTAATAAAACCTTATATAGATTAAAAATCGCATTAACAATGAGTTTGAATCTCCATGATAAAAATTTGGCCACATGCTTTTTAAAATTTTTATATGTTTAACTATATTAATTAATAAAATATTATTAATTTTAAATAAAATTATAATTTAGTATTTTTTTTTAATTTTTCAATTTTTATTAATTTTACCAATTTAAGTAGATAAAGTATATTTGTTCTTATTATAAATTGATGCTCATATACATAAGAGCATTTAATTTATAAATTGTACCATGTCCAATCAAATTGCACCATAGTCTCTATCAATAAAATGACAAAAAAATCAATCACTAATATATTACCATCATTGACTTTTTCTAAAAATATTGCAATCATTAACACTAATATATTACCATCCTTGACTTTTTCTCAAAAATGTTGAAATCATTAACTTATTATAAGACACTGAATATATTTTCCCTTTTCATATCTACCTATGCCATACCTAATCAAGTACTTGTTTTTCCAAAATATATTGCAATCATTAATTATTATAAAATGCTAAATATATTTACCCTTTTCATTTCCAGCCATTCCATACCAATCAGATACTTGCTTTTCTAATAAATTACCATCATTAACTTATTATTTTCATTTCCAGCTATTCCATACCTAATCAGATACTTGTTTTTCTAAAAAAATTTAGAATAGTTAACTTATTAAGATGCTGAATATATTTACCTTCTCATTTCCAACTATACCATACCTAATCAGGTACTTGTAGTGATCTAATCATTATTAGGTACTTGCAGTGATCTAATCATTAATTTATTACATGTTTACGTTTTTGTTTTCAATTTTGTCATACCTAATCAAAATTGCAGTGCAGTCATATCAGTGTAACATCAACAGAAATGCCGGTGTTCTGAAGTTCAAGGGTTAACGCGCTGGAAAGTTTGGCCTATCAGAAAAGACAAACAAAGGACTCTTTACGTGCAAAAATTCAAAGAAAAATGAAGAAAATGAGTGCCTACTCACTGTATTTATTTCTGTATCACATATACAATTTTTTTCAAAGGTATCGTTATCTACACGTCCCCTCCCAACACCCAACATTTGTCAAATTATGAAAGGCGTCGAATTTATTAAGGAAATGACTTTTCGACGATGAAATGTCCTGTCACGTTCGTGTCACGTCCGTTTCTTCATAGCAATGGTGACTTCACCCTGAATTCATATTTCGAACCACAATGACAAATTATGAAAGATGTCAAATTTAATTAAGCAGAACTTTCCGGCCATCAAATTCCCTGCCACGCCCGTTTCTTCACAGCTATGGTTCTCATTCAGAATTGCAGGTTATATTTCATCATAAATTGAATTTACCACCCATAACTTGGAATTGGTCTGCACCTGTGAATAAATTGTAGCTGCCATGAAAGAAACCTTCAGTGACAGTGCTCATAAGAATAAGGATGAATGGAAAGGATAAGGATGAAACCTGTCGTGTTCATGCATATGACAGTGACAGGAGCGTTAAAATTAGAGTCCATTTGTTTTCGTCGGCAAGATCGTGATCTTTATGATAAGGAATGGCCGTAGGGTTGATAAGGATAAGGTTAGTAATTGAATTTAATGATAACGAATAATAATAGGGTAGAGTTGGAAAAATTTTAAATTTATCATTATTTGTTAAATTAAAATTTATGATTATTTATATTTATATTTCTTTTATTTAAGAGTTTGTTTTTTGGGATTTAAAGAACTAGAAATAGGTTAACCACCCCATACCTATTTGCATCTGGTAGGAGTGCAAGTGTGCCTCTTTAAGGACAATTCGCAGATTATTGTATGTGGCTTGGTTTTCCTTGAATAAGGGTGATGAGTGAGATGGTTGTCATCGCTCATGGTTTGACAACTAAGTTAGGATAGGTTTTTCCCAAGTGTGAAAAAAAGGGATATTAACTTTATTTTAATAAATGATTTAATTATATGTTTATAATTAATTGTATGGATAGGTGTTTTGCAGCAAAAGAGAGATGTTGACATAATGTAATGTCTTAACATTTTGATTACATTAAAAATAAAATAAAGATAAAGTGATGCAGGGAGCATGTGACTCAGAGGGGAAAAGTCTTCCAACTTATTCCAAAAATAAAATAAAAATCTACAGGCAAGGGAGTGGGGTCCTTTAGCCTGCAATTTCTATGTTTTTTTAGTTAAAAATAGGATAAGAGTAGAGAATAAAACATGCTATCTTTTTTAGTTAAAAAATAGGATAAGAGTAGAGAATAAAACATGCTATCTATATCACAGATAGATAAGCTGTAATAAAGCTTCACGTTTTAAATCATTCCATGAAAAGCCTGCTTTTGTAATAGATAAGGTCTCAGAAGACCTATCCATTATTATTATAAAAATAAAGTGGCAGCAAAGCTCGCATTAGAGAGCGCAGTGCCAGAAGAATTATCAATGAAACTTTTCTCTCGGCGTTCTCAAAATTCAATGATTTTCTGTTAGTATGGATGCATGTATCCAATAGTTTATTTCACTGTGTATTGAAGGGTTGAATTGCTTTACTATTCTTCGCTTGATGCCTTTACTGTGGATTGGAGGATTTTGGATCGTTTTCTTTTCGTTGGGACGGCTGTCGACAATTTAATTTCATTCTTATACAGTCAGAGGAGAACTCTGTTTACGCAGAGTAATTACAATATTCTTTTAAGAGAACAGTGGCGGACGTGAAACCTTATTCTTATTGGTTCGAACCCAATATCGCATCATAGAAGGGCCTTTGCAATTGTAATGTGAGATCTCCGATTACAGGAGCTGAATATTATAAAGATCACCGTGAGGGAGCGTCGGTTTGAGGAGGTCGTCGCGTGTTGGAGGAATTGAACTTTGGAGATCCGCCAATAGCAATCCTGATATCGTATCAGGGAAAAGGGAAAGGCACAACTCAAGGCGCGATTATATTATAATGAAATTCTGTTGAATTGTTGTTCGATAATGTATGGCGTAAGTCCTTCCACAATAAGGCCACCGATAATGTTAGGTGTATAATCCCTCTTGTAAAGCCTCCAACAGTTTGGCGTAATTCTTTTAGGATTACTGCCGATACGAATAAAGCCCTGTTTCAATAATTTATTAAGATTGTGGCTCAGTGGAGATCAATGAAGCTATCAGTTTAATGACTGATACGCCTGAAGACAGTTCAAGGGAAATTGAGGTTGATATTCAGGAGATTGCTGCCAAATTGGGGAGATTATCCCTAACGTCTGCATCCTCACCATCATTAGTGGTATCAGAGCCATCAATTGACATTGAATTGAATCTCAGGAGCAGGAGAAGGATGGCTTTCAGAGTTGGAAGAGGACGGCCTGTTGCGAATGTTGAAATAATGGAAACCATAGAAGAGATGCGAGCTAGATTGGATGCGTTAACCTCAGACAGAAACATAGATGATGGAGATGTCAATGAACCCAAAATTGAAGCTACAGAAGAGGAGGAAGCTGTACAGGTTACTCCTGAGATGAGGTTCTTTTAGTCAGTGTTGAAATCCACAGCTAGGCCAAAGACCGAGGTACCGGTATACCAAGGAGGACTGAATCCAGAAGAATTGATCAACTGGATTAATAGCATGGAGAAATTCTTCGATTATGAAGAAACGGAAGATGAGAAGAAAGTAAAGTTTGTTGTCACCAAATTAAAAGGCCATGCAATGCTCTGGTGGGATGGTGTGTAGGTGGAAAGGAGGAGACTTAGTAAGCAACCAATCAAGAATTGGAGTAGAATGGTAGCAAAATTAAAGGGTAAGTTTTTTCCCAGTAATTATCAGCAAACATTGTTAAGACAAATGCAAAATCTTAGACAGAGAGCTTTAACAGTGAAAGAATATACAGAAGAGTTTTATAAAGTGAGTATAAGAGCTCGAGAAGCCCAAGACACAGATGAGAAGGTGGCTAGATATATGAATGGCCTCAGGATGGACATTCAGGATGAGATAAGTCTGTTGTCTCCTAAAACAGTAGAGGAAGCTTATCAGATAGCGCTGAAAGCTGAGGAAAAACTCATGAGGAAGCAGTCTGCCAGAGGGAGAGGGACTTTCAGAGGAAAGGGAAGTCAAGGTGGTCGAGGAAGATCTATAGCACCTAAAGAAGGAGCTAGCAGTAGCTCAACCCAGCATGCACCAACAGGAGGTGATGCAAGAGGCAGAGGAAGTTTTTCTAGAGGAAGAGGAGGCAGAGGAAGAGGCAGAGAAATAAAATGTTACAGATGTAATAAGCTGGGACATAGAGCTTTTGAGTGCCCAGAGAATGCAGAAACAAAGCAGAGGAATGCAATTATTGCTCCAGTTGAGGGAGAGGCACCAGTGGCAGCAGTACTAGAAGAAGAAAATACACCAGAAAGAGGAGAATCTCTGGTAGTTAATAAAGTTCTACTTAAGCCAGCAAAGGAGATGGCTGAACCACCCCAAAGGAAGACTTTATTCACGACAGTGTGCAAAGTTCAAGGGAAATGTTGCCAAATGATCATTGATAGTGGCAGCACTCATAATTTGGTCTCTACAGAAGTAGTGGAGAAATTGAAGCTGAAGACAATGAAGCATCCAACACCTTACAAGGTGTCATGGTTGCAAAAGGGACATCAACTGTTGGTAAATGAATAGTGTGAAGTGGAATTTCAAGTGGGAAAATATAAAGATAAAATTGTTTGTGATGTGATGCCTATGGACGTGTGTCACATATTGCTTGGAAGACCTTGGCAATATGACAAAGGAGCCATACATGATGGGAAGAGAAACACCTACAAGTTTGGAAAGAATGGTGTCAATCATATGTTGCTGCCTCTGCAAGAAGAAGATGGACCAGGACAGAAGACTGATCCAAAAACTCTGTTACTGGGAGGAAAGGAATACCTGAAGAAGATTGAAGAAAATGAGGTAAATTTTGCTGTAATTTGCAAGCCCAAGGTAATAATGACTTCCACTAAAGTTTCTGATTTACCCATTGAAATTCAAGAAATGCTGGAGAAATATTGTGATATTATTGTTGATGATTTGCCTAATGAATTATGGCCCATTCGAAGAGTCAACCATCATATAGATTTGATTCTTGGAGCAAGCCTACCTAACAAAGCAGCATATAGAATGACTCCTGCAGAAAATGAAGAAGTTAAGAAACAGGTGCAAGAATTAGTTGACAAGGGGTTGATCAAAGAAAGCTTGAGTCCTTGTGCGGTGCCAACAATGCTGAGCCGAAAGAAAGATGGAGGCTGGAGAATGTGTACAGATGCAAGATCCATTAATAAGATCACAATTAGGTATAGATTTCCGCTACCCAGAATTGAAGATCTAATGGATTGCTTGTGTGGCACAAAATATTTTTCAAAACTAAATCTTAAAAGTGGGTATCATCAGATAAGGATAAGAGAAGGGATGAGTGGAAAACCGCTTTTAAGACCAATGAAGGATTATATGAATGGAGAGTGATGCCTTTTGGGTTGTCAAATGAACCAAGTACATTCATGAGGCTTATGAATGAAGTTCCTGAAGGAATTCATTGGTAAATTTGTAATAGTATATCTGGACGATATATTAGTCTATAGCAGGTCCAAGGAGGAGCACTTGAGGCATTTAAATTATGTCCTGCAGAAGCTACAACAAGGAAAACTATTGTTGAACCTGAAGAAATGTTTATTCATGAAAGAGGAGCTGGTGTACTTGGGATTTGTTATCTCAGCTGAAGGGTTGAAGATGGATCCAAAGAAGATTAAACCAATTGTGGAGTGGGCTTCACCCAAAAGTGTTTTTGAGGTAAGGATTTTTCATGGTCTTGCTAGTTTTTACAGAAAATTCATTAAGAATTTTAGTAAGATTAATGCACCTATTATTGAGACCATAAAAAGGATAAACAACCATTTAAATGGACTGTTGAAGCAGAGAGGAATTTTCAGCTGTTAAAGAAGAAAATAACTGAAAACCTGTTTTGGTTCTTCCTGATTTTAACAAAACTTTTCAAGTTAAGTGTGATGCTAGCGCAGAAGAAATTGGAGGAGTTTTAATCCAAGAAGATAGACCGACAGCTTATTTCAGTGAAAAGCTAAATGATGCAAAAAGGAAGTATTCTTCTTATGATAAGGAGTTTTACACAGTTGTGCAGGCATTAAGGAAGTGGAGGCATTATTTAATGTCAAAAGAATTTATTCTCTATTCAGATAACCATGCATTGCAGTTTATAATGCAGGAGCCAAAGCTCAGCCAGAGACATGCTAAATGGGTAGAATATTTTCAAAGCTTTCAGTTTGTGTTGAAGCATATAACTGGGCAGTCAAACAAAGTTGCAGATGCCTTAAGTAGAAGGAATGTATTGTTGCAAGAAAGTCAAATCCAAGTGTTGGGTTTTGATTTTCTTAAGGAATTATATGAAAACAATTCAGATTTTAAGGAGGCATTTGAGGCTTGTAAAAATCCTGCCTTGGAGGATAGGAGCAAGTGGTTGGATTATTTCCTGCAAAATGGACTGTTATTTAAGAAAGATCAGTTGTGCATACCAACCTGTTCAATGAGAGAGAATTTAATCAAAGAGAAGCATAGTGGAGGACATGCAAGACATTTTGGTACAGAGAAGACTTTTGAGCATCTCAACAGATTTTATTTCTGGCCAAAAATGAAATCTAAAGTAGAGAAGTATGTAAGAAATTGTAAAGTCTGCCAGTATGCAAAAGGAAGAAGCCAGAACACAGGATTGTATATTCCATTGCCAATTCCAAATAGGCCTTGAGATATGGTAAGTATGGATTTTGTGCTGGGATTACCAAAGACTCAAAGAGGTTATGATTCAATCTTTGTTGTAGTGGATAGATTTTCAAAAATGGCACACTTTATTCCATGTTATAAAACTAGTGATGCTTCTCACATTGCTAACTTGTTTTTTAAAGAAATTATAAGATTGCATGGATTGCCCAAAAGCATTGTTTCAGATAGGGATTCAAAGTTCGTGGGACATTTCTGGAGAACACTATGGAAAACGCTGGGGACTAAATTAAGTTTCAGCTCTGCCTATCATCCTCAGACTGATGGACAGACCGAAGTTGTGAACAGAAGTTTAGGCAATCTTTTGAGGAGCCTTATTGTAGAGCATCCAAAGCAATGGGATCAAGTGTTACCACAAGTTGAGTACGCATATAATGACTCACCGAACAGGAGCACAAGGCAGAGCCCATTCCATATTGTTTATGGAATGCATCCTAGAGGAATATCTGAATTAAGGAATTTAGGAAAAGAAGAAATGAGAAGTGCAGAAGGTGAAGACTTTGCTTCAAGAATGCAGGCGATACATGAACAGGTGAAACAACAGCTGCAAGATAGCAACATCAAGTACAAAACCAGAGCAGACATGCGGAGAAGAGAAGTGAACTTTGAAGTTGGAGACTTGGTTTTAGCACATCTCAGGAAGGAGAGATTTCCAAAAGGGAAGTATAATAAGTTAAAATCCAAGAAAATTGGACGATGCAGGATACTAAGGAAATTCTCTGTAAATGCTTATGAGATTGAATTACCGCCTGGTGTGGGAATATCACCAATTTTTAATGTTGCAGACTTGTATAAGTATGAGAATGAAGCTACAGATGATACAACACAGGATCAAGAGACTTCAAAGATTAACTGGGTAAAACAGTTACCCACAGCAAAGAATTTACAGCCAGAACGAATTCTGGACAAGAAGGTGCACAAGAAGACAAGGAGACGAGAGTACTTCCAGTATCTGGTAAAATGGAAGGGACAACCAATTGCTGAAGCTACTTGGGTTACGAAAGATGTTCTACAGAAACTGGGCAAATTTGTAGACGAGCTCATGGACAGGAGCCCATGAAGAATTCTGTCCTCAAGAGTCTGATGCAGGAGCATGTGACTCAGAGGGAAAAAGTCTTCCAACTTATTCCAAAAATAAAAATAAAAATCTACAGGCAAGGTAGTGGGATCCTTTAGCCTACAATTTCTATGTTTTTTTTAGTTAAAAAATAGGATAAGAGTAGAGAATAAAACATGCTATCTTTTTTAGTTAAAAAATAGGATAAGAGTAGAGAATAAAACATGCTATCTATATCACAGATAGATAAGTTGTAATAAAGCTTCACATTTTAAATCATTCCATGAAAAGCCTGCTTTTGCAATAGATAAGGTCTGACAAGACCTATCCATTATTATTATAAAAATAAAGTGGCAGCAAAGCTCGCATTAGAGAGCGCGGTGCCAGAAGAATTATCATTGAAACTTTTCTCTCGGCGTTCTCAAAATTCAATGATTTTCTATTAGTATGGATGCATGTATCCAATATTTTATTTCACTGTGTATTGAAGGGTTGAATTGCTTTACTATTCTCCGCTTGATGCCTTTACTGTGGATTGGAGCATTTTGGATCGTTTTCTTTTCGTTGGGTCGGTTGTCGACAATTTAATTTCATTCTTATACAGTCAGAGAAGAACTCTATTTACACAGAGTAATTACAATATTCTTTTAAGGGAACAGTGGCGGACGTGAAACCTTATTCTTATTGGTCCGAACCCAATACCACATTATAGAAGGGCCTTTGCAATTGTAATGTGAGATCTTCGATTACAGGAGCCGAATATTATAAAGATCAGCATGAGGGAGCGTCGGTCCGAGGAGGTCGTCGCGTGTTGGAGGAATTGAACTTTGGAGATCTGCCAATAGCAATCCCGATATCATATCAGGGAAAAGGGAAAGGCACAACTCAAGGCGCGATTATATTATAATGAAATTCTGTTGAATTGCTGTTTGATAATGTATGGCGTAAGTCCTTCCACAATAAGGCCGCCGATAATGTTAGGTGTATAATCCCTCTTGTAAAGCCTTCGACAGTTTGGCGTAATTCTTTTAGGATTACTGCCGATACGAATAAAGCCCCGTTTCAATAATTTATTAAGATTATGGTTCGGTGGAGAACAATGAAGCTATCAGTTTAATGACTGATACGCCTGAAGACAGTTCAAGGAAAATTGAGGCTGATATTCAGGAGATTGCTGCCAAATTGGGGAGATTATCCCTAACGTCTGCACCCTCACCATCATTAAGCTAAAAATAATTTCAAACTAAAATAATAAAAACAAAAATTCTACATTGTTATTATTATTATTATTATTATTAATTTTCTTTGGGTTATTATAATTATTAATTTTCACTGGGTAGTTAAGGTCTGGTTTCTGAGCTCCAGGTTTATGAGAACTCATGGTATTCATGTGGAATATAACCTATTTAAAAGGGGGATTAAAGTAGCCTAGTTCCATATTAAGCCTGGTTCTACCAAGTGCCAAGAGGGATCAAACCTCTTGACATGCAAACCTCTTTTAGAGTGAAAATGGATTTGATACCTCTCGGGCTTGGTAGATCGAAGGTTAAGTTAAGATGGATATAGGGATCAAATCTCTTGAGATGAAAACCTCTTTTAGAGTGAAAAGATATTTGATAACTTTTGGGGCAAATGCCAAGAGGGATAAAATTTGTAGAGATGTAAACCCCTTTTAGAGTGAAATGAAAGAAAACATCATTATGACATCATCAAGGAAGACATTGAATACCATAGGCATAAGTAACTGAAAAGAAACAAGAAAAAGAGTGGGGACCCCATATAAGGGTTATATATGGCTAGAAATAATAAGCAAACAGAGGCATGAGGATCAATTTCAATGTCATGGTAGGCTCTAAAGAGGATCCATGTACCCAAAAATTAAGATAGTATGAGCACCAAAATAGCAATCGGGAGTTATTCTGGGGCACCCATGAAGAGTGAGCTCTCTTGCACAAACTACGATGTGCAAAAAGGTATGGTTAATTCCATAACTTTGTGAGGTGGGACCTAAGGCACAATGAAATAGTATGGGGAAGGCCAAAAATATGGTGGAAACATTGATGTGTATCCTAACCCTATATGCCAATTTCGACGATATACCTTAAGTCAGCATGTAATGTGGCGCAAACTCTATTTTCCTATGTAAGAGATAGCAAAAAAAATCCTTATGGAATAATTAGTAGCATGATAAAATAATAAAAATAGATGAAAAATACCCCAAGAATGGAATATATAAAATAAACAGGTATGGTTAATATGAAAGGAGATATTTTTAACCCATTTCTCTTATAGAAAAGAGGATATTTTGACCATGTGCTCATTTGTTATGCGTATAGAGAAAAATTGTGGAGAACCCCGCTTGCAACCAAAGTTTGCTTCTTCATATGCATCAGGCCTCGAACTCAGATTCCATCACCACCAAGTCAAAGCTCTTAAAGTCTTCTTTAATTTAATATTCATTTTCCTATGCTTTTTCTTCATAATTATGTGCTGTGGGGATCATGTCCAAATCAAGTGTGCTGAAACACTTTGTAATAGAGTGAAGGGAGAATTGTTAGATTCTTCAAAGCTCCCTTGTGAAGGTAATAGAGCATTGTTATGCCCTTCAAATCTCCCTTTTCCCATTGGTTGAGCAATGAAGGGGAATTTTTAAGATCTAGTTTAGGGAAAGTAGGGGTTGGTCCCAATTTTTTGCATATGGATGGATTGTAATGTTGTCTATGTGGGTTTTGTAGGGATCGGAATATGCTTGAGTGGATGGAAAAATAAAATGGTGTTAATGATACAATTTCTATGGTAAATCCATGGTATTACTTAGGGTAAATAATAATAAATATTTATACTTTGATTTATATTTTCATTTTATTAATTTAGAACTTATATTAAAATTAGATAATAAACAAATATAGCATATTGATGTATATCAGTGCTTATTAGTCTACCATATGGAATGCTAGACTAGTAACATAATATTTTCTGTTTGTGCCAATTAAAAATTTCCAACCACATTACAAAAAATATTAAATACCAAAACTTATTGGCAGAGTTCCTATGCTTACCACCTATGTCATGATTTGATCATATATCTGTCTTGGTAGTTGATATTTGAGTAAATATGAACAAAAAAATGTAACGTACTAACATATTAAGTTGTGGGGGAATCCATCTATATGGTTTCAAGTTGCTCAACTTCCTTCTTGGTATCAAAGAACAAAAGATTGGCTAGCTTCCTTCCCAAAACTAAAACTTTTTGATCGAATCTACAAATCTATCTTTGTAGTTTTTCCACAATGGGAAAGATCTCCTACTACTCCTTAGACCTTTTAATGAGTACTTTCCCCATCACAAATTTTACTTCCCAATAAAAAACCATAGATTGCAAATACATAGTGTTCTTGGTTCTCATGTATCTTGTAATAGATGTAACCCAGAAATATATAAAACAATACGAATATACCTGATAACTGTAAATAAACACAAGATATAGAAATAACAAGATCTTAATATAGATAGAAATGCTTCTTTATTGATCAAACCCTTGAGGTAGGGCAACACCATACAATCACTCAAGGAAAGAGAACATTCCAAGCCATATGCTTGTCAATACAATAATCCTTGACATATCTTAATGGGGAGTCTTTAGCCTCTATATAGGCCCCATACATACAATACCATGGGTCATTACCATGGTTCTCTCAATACCATATATCTAATACCATGGGCTTACCAATTTATTACATTATTCCCTTGGATACCTCCCTCTATACCCCATACTATCCCCCCTAGGTATACTACATTCCGCCCCCCTTAAACATGTTTCGTCCCTGAAACATAAAAAGGGCACAAATAATAAGATCTACTTAAAAGAATAGTCCACTGGTACCATGTACGTACATCTAGCCATCCAAGAGAAAGTTGAGCCCTCATTCTAGCTAGTGCCTCACTCGTTTGAGATGGAAGTTGACCCTGGTAACTCTTCTGTGTTGATGTGTTGTGGGTGGATCGTCACCCCTCTCTATCTGTCACGCGAGGGTTGTTGTCCTGGTTGTTGATTCATTTCCATCTTGTAGGTTGTTTTCTTGCTAGGTGATGTGGGTGGTGATATGCTGAAGTTTTAACGAATGGTGTATCTTGCTTTAATTCACCACCTAATTGAGCTTGATTGGTATCTGGTACATGTTGTGGCGCCTGCTATTGTTTCCTATCTTCCAGTATTACTTCAACAACTGATTCCTCATCTAATGTGTTCGTACCTACAACATCTTCTACTTTAGCCTCCTTAGACTCTACCTGTTTATTGATGGAAATAACCTGTAATGTAATCTTCTTGTTTTTATACCAGAGCTTTAGGAATTTCTTCTGCACATTAATATTGATAGTACCAATAGATTCAATCCAAGTGTATCCCAAAACAATATCCACATTATCCATATCTAAAGCATAAAATCAGAATGCAATACATACTTATCCATAGAAATCTTCAAATCTTTATAAACTTGAACATCTTCATTATCAACCTATGTGTTTTCCATTTTTTTTGCTGGAACTTGTAATTTTTTTGCCAAATTAACATTTATAAGATTTTGCTTGCAACTAGGATTTATAAACACAATGATCTTCTCCTTCTGAATACATCCATGAACCTGCAATAAGGATATACTAGTAGAAAATAACCCCTTATGTGCCTCATTCTCCTATTTTCTAGCATGAGACCATTTGTCTAAAAAGACCTTTTCAAATTCTTCATCTCAAAGTTTGTACAACTTCTTCCTGTCAAGTGATCTAAACGATTGGCAGCCCTCATCCTCCAAACCAAGCCATACTAAATATTTCCATTTTTCCCCATATGATAACTTTTCCCAGCTTATGAATTCTTCAATAGTAGGGCCATCATCTTTTCCTAAAAAGAACATCTTGCTAGATGCCATGAAGAGGGTTTTGAAAAAAATCACTTACTTCGCAAAAATTTAAAGTGGCTTCAGTTCGGACAATATTGCTCAGAATCTTTATTATGATCTATTTTCCGAAATGGAACGATCATTCCGCATCTTCCCATGATCCGAATTGGATCCACAAAAGACTGTCAAGAACCTTGATTATATCGGGATGAAACAAATCTTTAAAGAATCCAAAACAGCATCAAAAACACCCTGAACCAGTGGCCATGGCAGCCGACGCGGGACGACGAGGACCTCCGTTAAAGCATGTTGAATGAGGCAGATGGAGACTATGAAAGAGGTCAAAACAGCCCCTGGGAGCCCCGGATCAAGAAAAGGAGGCGATTTTGATGCACAATTAGTGATTAGCACTTAGCGCTAATTGCGCATCGCTAGGCAAACAAGGCCAAAATGGGGGAGCCTTAAGTCCTTGGTCACGTTGGGAGCCGGAGAACCGTGGGCAGAGAAGCAAAAGCGCTAAAGGATAAAGGCAGGACCCGTGCTCTGGAAAACCAGCGGTATTGATTGGGGTGCCCTTGAATGGTAAGAGGTTTTGGAGGAGAGCAGAACGATCCCACTCAACGATCGACGCATGGCGGTGGAGGTGAGAGAAAAACCACCGTGATCACACGCTAACGATCGAGTAAGTCAACCACGCTCGACGTGCGTATGACGTTGGATCTGGAGGAGCCCAGATCGGACAACTTAGATTGAGCCCGATAGAAAGAAGCAAAATCGACAGGGAATTAAGCTGCGATTTAAAGGGATTTGGAATCTGTTGATCGCCATGGTGGAGAAAGAATGTATCCATGACATAACCGAAGAAACGAGCCAATGAAGCATGCTAGCCCCAGTTAGATGGGGACACGTGGCACCCCTTGAGCGTTCATGCTGACGCTGAATAGGGAACTCCATGCACAGCTACAGAAGGTGAATCGACGTAGGTCACAGAGGAACTGAATAGGAATAGGGATCGAATGGTTAAAACCATGAATGGAGACAGTCGAATTCATTGGAGGATTTTGAGAGGAGTCCAAGCAACCAAAGAGACAGTGAACAGTGAACCCTGAGAGGAGGACTAAACACAAGGAGTAGTAAATCGAAGCAGAGGAGACAGAGGGCCGAGCTGACTATAGGCAACATCGAGCATTAGAGAGCTTGAAGATTCAAGCCCTCCAATAGAGGAATCTATCTGGATTGAGCATCATAGTTGGCTCTTTCCACTGTAGACCAAGGGTCACAAAGTTGGTAGGAAGAAAAGAGTCCGTGAACTCCGAGTGGCTTGGGGAATCCAAGAACCACCCTACCTAACAAAAATATGCTTCAGGAGAACTCATATTGAGTCCCTATAATGTAATTTCTCTGTGGAAAGACACAATAAAACAAGGACACCACTGAAGCTAGACCGGAGACGTATCCCTAGAGAATAGGGTGAACTTCTTATTAAAAATTGTTTGTGTCTTAGTGTTGCTTACTGTATTTCTCTGCTATCTTTCCATTTAAAGGTCTGTGTATTGGCAATCTGATTGATATGTTGCTTGAATAACACAGAACACACACCACCACATGAGTCTCTAATACCTTTTGTTTAATAAATCTTCAACTGAGGTCACTCATAGGGTGATTATTACATCAAGTGGTATCAGAGCTCTAGGCTGTAAGGTTAGATAAGCTTGTGTTGGTTTAGTTGTGAATGCGCACTAGATCAAAGCTCAAATTAGGAAAAGGAGAGTTGGTGGAAACTAATCCTAAAATTGGGAGAATATATTCTCGGAAGACAATGTCAGAAGAAGGTTCTATAGGGCCAGACCCTCAGTTCATAGAATGTTTCCTAGCTACAAAGTCTATGGTAGAAGAAATGTATAGGGACTTTAGAAAGCATAAGGATGAAGACTCATTAGGCTCTAAACAAGATAAAGAAGAAGATGAATCTCATTCCCATGACCACTCAAAAGGAAAGGGAAAAGAAGAAAGCTTTCCTACACCTCCTAGTAGCCCTGTACATAATAAGAAAGCATGTTTGATTAAACTAGATGTTAAATTTGATTTTCCTATATATGATGGAGAGCTGAATACTGAAAAGTTGGATAATTGAATTAGACAAATTGATGTGTATTGTAGAGTACAGAACATAGACTCGGACAAGAGTAAGATTCAGCTTGCAAGCCTACACCTAGGAGGCACTGCCTTAGTTTGGTGGGAAGGCAGAACCCAAGCTGATATGAAAAGACATGGTAAGACCATCTCTATCTGGAGTGAATTTGTTGCTGCAATCAAAAAGCAGTTCTATCCATTGGCTACATGCAACAATCCATGATGAGTTGGCAAACTCTTCGGCAATTGAAAGGGCAAAGTGTACAATGGTATACTCAAGAATTCAAAAAGAGAGCATTGATGTTGGGTATCTCATTAGACTCACTAGAAACTCTTTTGAAGTACATTGGTGGTCTACACAGCTACATGAGGCATACCATCCTCATGTTTAATCCCACTAGTATAGATGAGGTATCTGTACAAGTTACTCATGTAAACGCTAGAGGAAAGAATGGAAATCCAGAAGTTGGGGGACCATCCCAACCGACTATAAGCAAGAGCAAGGAGAAAAGAAAGTAGAAGTGGAAAGCAAGGAAGGCTAACACTGCACAGAAAGGCAAAGCTTCATGTACTCACTGTAAAAAGGAGGGGCATGATGATGAGTATTGTTGGATTCTGCATCCAGAGCTGAGACCTAAGAAGTCTGAGGGCAAGAAGAAGAAGACTGCTACAACTATTCAGAAAGATTTGGGGTCAGACTCGGGAGATGAATCAATCATTGCAGCCACAGGTATAAAAGGTAAGAATTCTGAAGCATCTACTAGTAATTCCTCTCAATCTGTTATTGATGAAGAACATGAGAGAAAAATACATGAGCTTTTTCATATTCAAGTTATTTCCGAAAATCAAAAGATTGATACTTCGTTTGATAGTGGCTCACAAGTAAATTTAATTTCTGAAGCAATTTTAAAGAAATTGGGATTAGCAACTACACCTCATAGGAAACCATACCCATTAGATTGGTTGAATGATAAAGCACAACTACAAGTGACTAGACAATTTAAACTCAAGTTTTCTTTTGGGTCAACATTTGTAGATGAGGTTGAGTTGGATGTAATTCCTTTGGATATATGTGGAATTGTTTTAGGAATTCCTTACTTGTATGATAGAAAGGCTATTTTCTATAGAGCTGAGAACAAGTATCTACTTGTTAAAGATGGAATTGAATAATTTGTAAGATCTCACAAGCTCAAGAATAATTATACTCTCATAAACTCAGGACAGATGAAAAGAATGATAAATTCATGCAAATAGTTCTTACTGATGATTGTAAAGGAAAAGACACCTGATAAGACCAATATATTTGAGGGTTGTAATGCTGATCAGCAAACTGATATAGAAAATATTGTTTCAAAGTATGATGTCTTATTTCAGGAACCTAAAGGTCTGCCACCCAAAAAGGGAAAAGTACATGATATTATTTTGTAGCAAGATGTTCCTTTGCCTAACATTGTGATGTACAGGTTGTCTGCTTTAGAGAATGTTGAAATCAAGAAGCAGGTGGAGGAGTTGCTCGAGAAGGGTTCATCAGGCCTAGCACATCACCATGTGGGTCACCAATCATTCTGGTGAGAAAGAAAGATGGATCATGGAGAATGTGCATTGATTACCGAGCACTGAATAAGATAACAATCAAAAATCACTATCCCCTTCCTTGCATAGATGATCTTTTAGATCAATTGAACGAAGCTATTTATTTCACCAAGCTAGATTTGCACAGTGGATACCATCAGGTTAGAGTTGCAGAGCAAGATGCATGGAAGACTACTTTCAAAACAAAGCAGGGATTGTATGAATGGTTGGTTATGCCTTTTGGCTTGACCAATGCTCCTGCTACTTTCATGAGATTAATGAATGATGTACTTAGACCTTTTCTTGATGACTTTCTTATTCTGTATCTGGATGACATTCCGATTTTTAGTAAAACGTGGGAAGAAAATTTAAAGCATGTTAAGCAGAACTTAGATGTTTTGAAAAGAGAAAAACATTATGTTAAACTCTCCAAATGTGAATTTGGAAAAACCTCTCTAAATTATTTCGGTCATCTAGTAGGGGGAGGTGAATTGAAAATAGATCCCTATAAAGTGGCAATCATCATGAACTGGCCTAAACCCAAGTCTACTACAGAAGTGAGAAGCTTCTTAGGAGCAGCACAATATTGGAGGAAGTTCATTTCAATTGTTTCCTCAATTGCAGCTCCCTTACATGCTTTGACAGGATTGAACAACGTGTTTCAGTGGGGAGGCAAAGAGTAGAAAGCCTTCGACACCTTGAAAGAAAAAATTAGTACAACACCTGTACTAGCACTGCCAGATCTACAAAGACCATTTTAGATCCAAACTGATGCGAGTGACTATGCCATGGGAGCAGTTTTGACATAGCACGGTAAACCCATATGTTATCATTCCGAGACTTTTAATCCTGCAGTAGTTAACTATCCTACCTATGATAAAGAATTGTCTGTGTTAGAGTCGGTCTTGTCAGTCCTCCATCCAAGATCAAAACTCTTTATGCATTTCATTTTTAGGAGTCCCCCTCCATTCACTCAGCTGCATTCTACTAGGGGCATGCCATAATCTGACGGAAAAAGGTCTTGTTAGTCAGTCCCCCACATGTCCGGCTCCTACTGGCTTAGGTCTTCTGTCAATGATCACTAAAGTCCATGACAGTCAAGGTCTGGTCCTTTAATGGACAAAAGTCATTTTCGATCATTAGGTGTAGGGATTAATCAATTTGGTCTTCAACCATGTCCAATAAAGCCATGTAGGCCAAAGGGAGGCCCTTACAAAGTTATGATTCAAATAGTTTCATCATCATGTGGACAAACTTCGACTGTTCTTCAAAACTCTGTTTTGAAGAAAAGTCAAATAGTGTGTCATTTCTGATAAAATTTTCAAAAAAGTCATCAGTTGATTTCTTCAAGTGCAGTCATGGTTTCTGTGGCCGAATGCCCTGTCATGCAATCCCTGCAAAGAGTGCCAAAAATTTCATCATTTGAGCTAAAATTTCAAAGGGAAAAGTGAAATTCAGTGTTGCTTTAAGTCAGTGAAAAAAGCCAAAATGAAACATTAGCAAAGTGGGTTTCTGGAGAAGAAAAAATTAAACCCTTGACTTCAAAGTCTTTATACACAAGTTTCCACAAAAATCAAGGTCATTGTGCAAATCAAGGTCATAGAGAAACATAGAAAAGTTTGTGAGAGAGCTAGCACGCATTTGGAGTGAAATGGGAGTCGTTTTCCAGAGCGCGACGCACACACAGAGAGGCGCGACGCACATACAGAGCACGGCGCACATAGAGCCACGCCACAGTGCAAATTTTACAAGGGTGCGGCGCATATAAAGGGCACAGCACACTAGGTTTGGTGCACGTCGCACACTCACAAAGGCCCAAAATAGTGCCAAATTTCCTCAAGTTTCCTATGAAACCCCTCAAATGAACAGGTAGGCTCTAAATCATGGCTTGCTCATAAAATTTTGTGAATGTTATTGTGGTTCATGGCTATGTTTAATTGCAACAAAACTCATAAAACCAACCACTAAAAAAGCATCAAAGCCATGGTTGCTAGGGTTGCAAAATTGTGGTGTTACTGCCAAGGCCCCGTTTTCACCCCTCATTTTTCCCTTTCTTGCCATTTTTCCCTATCCCCCCTTACTCATTTTTCCTATTATCCCTACCCTAAAACACTACCAAACCCTATCTCCTATCCCTCCACTCTTTGGTCAATCAAAACCCCAAAACCCTACCTTATCAAATACCCAAACCCCCCTACATATCCCCAGACAAAACTTCTCCCCATAACCCCTATTCCCATCATATTACTCCCCTCCTAATACTCTCTTTTTCTCATTGTTCCCCTTGGTGGCAGATATCACAACAACACCTAGTTTCACACCATCATCAAAGGGCAGCCCAAGTATAGTACAAACAGCAGTCATGGCATCTGACCATTCATCAAAGTATGAGATGGAGACACAAAGTGATTCATCCTCGGAAGAACAAGCTCCGAGGAGACATCACAAGAGTGACAAACATGTTAGGGATGAACCAACTACCCTAACAGAATTGTAGGCTTGCCCTCTTGCTATGTCATGCTTCCAGCATCTATCATGTTTTGAATTTTGTCAAAGGGTGTCTAATGTTAGAGTTCATCATGAGTTGGCCCATATTTTTGTGCTTCACCTACATGAAGGTCAGTCTATCTTGGCCGGGGTCACCTTCACATTGACAACCGAAACTATCTCATTGGCAACCGGCATATCAAATGTTGGAGAACAGTGGCACAAGAAATAGAAGGTGGATAGGCAACATTATGAGCCTTACATTAAGGCCAGATTCTTGAGGCAGCTCACAAGTGTCTTTCCATTCAGATACTTGAAAGATGAATATGCTCCACTCATGAAATTGATCATGAAATACTTCAGCTGTGAGGGGAGGTTCTCTCGTCTATATGCCTATCACATCAGGTTTCTCATGCACTTTACCAGGGTACGGAAGATGAACATCTCGTTTTTCATTTGCAGGAACATAGAGAGGATGAACATCTTCATGCAGCATAAGACCCCTCAACAACAACTTAACAGTGTTTATCATTTTGCTCTTATCCGGATTTTGGAGGATCATCAGTTGGGATTGCAGGGCATTACTTGGGATGAGTTCATCTCCCATGACCTCTTCAGCACTTCACAGGTATTATCAGAGGCGGAACATGAGATAGGTGGTCCTTCTCATTAGTATGAGCACCATGATACCACTACTATGCCAGTATTCGTCACATATCAGAGAGGCAGTAGGCACTTGTTTACAGCAGCAAAGTGAGTGTTATCTCCACCTGGGGTGGAAGGGGCCTCGCTTCCGGCATCGAAAACATAGGTACAGGACAAGGGCAAGAGGCCAATGCATGACGAGGGGCCATCAGGTGAACAAGAGGCCGACTTCATCCTCATTCAGGATGATGATGCAGATGTGGAGAGTGCCAAACTTAGGATGACCATCCAGGAGCAGAACATGGAGATCCAAGACTTGTCACTCAATTTGGAGAGGGCCAAATGTATCATCAGGTATTTGGAGTAGAGGAAAAAATAGCTTGAGGACCAGCATGAGATCATGGAGCTACAAAGCATCCGTGACAATCGACAAGCTGCCCAACAAAGGAGGATCGAGCTCACTCCCTTGGAGCAAGAGATTAACAATGACCATGAGTCTTGGCTTGAGCGCATCAACATCCACCTTGAGAGACTGCTGGAGAAGGCTGACAGGGACAAAACCATAGTAAGGCGGATGGTTTATCATTACAGGGCACGGAACATGAGCTCAAAGGCTCGGATAAGGAGCTTGAAAACAAAATTGAGCAGAGCGACAAAGAGACAAAAGAGGAAAAAAGAGAAAGATCAGCTTGGAATCTTGGCTGAAGCCTCTGTGGCCCAGCATAGTACCTCTTAGAGAACCTCCAGCCCAAATTTCAAGAAATTTGGGGCAATTTTGGTCACATGGCAAATTTTTGGTCACAACACAAGTTTTTTCTCCCTGTGCGCCATGCCACTGGCGCGACGCCTAGGATTGGGAGCTCCAAATGACAAATGGCTTGCATTTTTGGATTCATCATGAAAAATCACAACTATGGGT
Organism: Pinus taeda; assembly: GCA_000404065.3. NCBI lineage: Eukaryota > Viridiplantae > Streptophyta > Pinopsida > Pinales > Pinaceae > Pinus > Pinus taeda. The sequence continues at coordinate 42,398 of APFE030219807.1, forward strand.
GCTTGGACAAGAAATTTGGGCATGATTTGAGTCTCCAGGGGGTCAAAACACCCAAAAAATGGCCTCTCTGCCCTTATTTTGACACACAGGAAGCAGTCTTGGGAGGATGAAGTTTTGGAGGGGCAAATGAGCACCAAATTCAGAAATGCGACTTGGCTTAGAAAGTAGACAGGCCATGCTTTCCAAGAAGCATACTTGGGCACATTTTGGACTCCTACAGGTCCCTCAAAGTAGCCTCCAAAGTGGCGCAGCGCATATAGAGAAAAAGGCCAAATTCATCTCCATTTCGCGAAATTTTGATTCGCGACTTTCTCCAAGTGGGCCTGCTCATCTACACTTCACATTTTTCGGCAACTAAGGAAAATTTTAAAGATTTTGGCTTCTATCCAAGTGGGAAAGGAAGGCAAACGACCACCCAAGCCATTTGTCATCTTTGTAACGCTGCACCTGTAGGTAATGGTTGGCTTTCCATCTCCATTTTGTAATGATTTGAGAAACTCCCCAACTCTTGGTCATTCTATCTCCTCGTAGCATGGTCTATTTATTATATGGAAACTATTTGCAAAGGGTTGGTTGGCTTGTAATTTCAGGGAGACTGTGGGAAAGAAACTCTATTTCTTTCATTGTATATTTTGACAGAGGATTAATAAAAGGCAGCCGCTCTGTTTCATGAGATTCATGTGGTTGTGAGTGTAGCAAATGTGTTTTTCCTTATGTTTCATATGTATTTCGTTATGTTTCATAGTTCATTCATATTCATTTCCAGTGAAATTTTTTGAGTAAGATAAGGTAGAATTCATTTTTATTGCTCTGCCTGTGGGAAAGTTTCACGTTGTGTGTTTTTCTTCTGTTGAAAAGGATTCATGTGGTTATGCCCTTTTCACCCTCCTAAACAATCTCTCGATTCCACATTATTTCAAACTAAATTGCTAGACTTTCCACCTGTCTTGCCTCACGAAGTAATCTGTGCCTTTGTATTAAATTCACTGCTCATTACTGTCCATTAGTCCCATAACATCCCAGAAACTCAGTCATTCATAAAAATTTGTTTCTTGTATCCATATTCACTTACTAGCCTAAGATCAATATTTCACTGTAAGTCATCTCAGACCATTTCGTTTACTTATTCGTTGAGTGTAACTCGGAGAGAGCCCTCTCTTGTTCTGGTAGGGCTAGCTACTAGACTGAGCGTTGTTTGTGGTTACCCTGAATTTTGCCTTCCTTCAGCCTAAGGCAGATTTAGGTGCTAACATAGTGGCGACTCCGCTGGGGAGCGAAATTAATCCCCTTACTTCTTGATAATTCTAAGCTTCTGGATGATAAGTTTAGGATTGGATAGGTTGAGTAAGTTGGTTGTGTCCTTTGATTTTTCTCAATAGCACACTGGCTTCTAGAAGATATACCAGAGCTAATCCAGATCTAGATCCTCCGCACATCTACAAAAATCCCAATTTGATTTCAAGAATTCATCCTCAAGAGAGCTCTATATCTCCCATGTTCAAATCCCATTCATGCCCTAACATTTTTTAGTATCTTGAAGATCTATATTTTGATGAGCAGTTTGAACTATCATTGTTTGGAACCATGTCCGAAAGGGCGGTTGAATCTACTGTCCACAATCCACAATTTATTGTAAACTTGGAGACAAAAAGGGCTAACCGGTCGATTGATAACTACATTATAGCTCAGCTTCAAACTCCAATTGCTAGTCCCTTACAAACTGTGCACACTCCTCCAACACCTCCGAGGCCAAATCCAGCAAGAGTGATGGCTACCCGTTTTGTACCTCATGTTCTGCCTCAAGTTTTAGATGATATGCCCACAGATTATCAAAGCAAAATCCCGTTTTTTGATGGCACTCCTAACAGAATTACTGCTCAACAACATGTGGACAAAATGGAAGATTTCTATGAACTTCATGAGATTGATATAGAGAATGTGGCAATGAGACTCTTTGTACAAATATTTGTAGCTGAAGTGAGGAAATGGTTCAGAGGTTTCCCCGCAGCACGTATCGCTACCTTGGCCGACATACAAAGACAATTTTTAAACCAATGGAAAGTGAAAAAGAATCCTCTTCAAATTCTGGTTGAATATGAGCAAATCAAATGAAACACTGGTGAGTCAGTCTAAGACTATTGCATTAGATTCAATTCCATTTATAATGAAATTCCAGATCATCTAAGGCCACCTGTGGGGCTAGCCATGGTGAATTTTCTGGATGGTTTTGATGCTGACATGGCTTATCAATTAAGAGAGAGAGAACCGGCCAGAATGGAAGATATGCAGAAGATAGCGGTCAGCATTGAAGCAAACCTGTTGACCAAGAGAGCCAGAGCAAAGGCAGAAAAGAAGGTCACCGTAAAAGAAGAATCTTCGTCGGTAGATCAGCTACTTCAGAAGGTAGAGCAGATGCTTGACAGGGTGAAACTTGACAAATCGGAACCACAAGTTAGAAATCCTAACTTTCGTGGTCAGCAACAGCCACAATATAGAATAAGACAGAGAGATCAATGAGGCCAAGAGCAGACAGCACAGCAGCCCGTACAGCCACCTTTGCAGCAAAATTTTGTGCATGGACCGGAGTCAGATGAGGAAGGGAATATAATAGGTGAAGAAAACCACCTCTTTACTCCTGATTATTTGCCTATTTATCTCACTGAGGATGAGGAGTATGCAGAAAGTTCGGCTGTACACAAAGATGTATATTTCATTCTAGAAAATGATACCGTCTTGGAGGAAGAATCAGATGAGTACCAAAGAGGCTATATGAATGCTCTGTCTTCCCAGCAGTAGTGATATTCACTTAGAAACAGAGATGTGCTAGTCAAACCAATTCAGAAAGGGAAGGATGTTGAGGCATCAAAGAATGATTCATCAGTTGCACAAAGGAAAGGAAAGGAGGCGATTGATCCGGATAGCAGCAAATCACCATCAGTAGAACAATCACATCAGCAAATTGCATCAAAAGAAAAGGAAAGGAAAAAAATCCCAGTTAAAGAGGTAGAAAAGATTCCCGCTTTTAATTTAGAGAATGAGATTTCTAAATTGAAGGTATCCATTCCCTTGACTGAAATAATGAGGAACATTAGTTATAGAGGGCAAGTATTTGAAATGTTGAATTTGGACCCAATGTCCGACATGGTGAATGTCGAAGATGATCAACCTGAAATGATTTTGGGCCAATATCGAATGGTGAGTCTCCTGATAGTGATGTGCCACCTTTTTATATCAGTTTAAGATTGCATGATTTTGTGTTACATAATGCCATGTTCGATTCTGGAGCTTCTCACAATCTCATGCCCAACGCTATTATGGATAAGCTTGGTCTGGACATCACCTGGCAATACCATGATCTCTATTCATTTGATTCTAGCAGAGTAAGATGTATAGGACTCATCAAAGACTTGGTTGTGAGTCTGGATCAACTCCCAATGAAGAATGTTTTAATGGATGTTGTTGTAGCAGATATTCCTCCCAGGTTTGGCATGCTTCTTTCCAGGTCTTGGGTAGCAAAACTGAAAGGGACACTACAACTAGATTTTTCCTATGCAACGATTCCGGTGTTTGGCCAAATGAGGAAATTGTATCGGGAAGAAAAAATGAAATACATGATCACAAGCAAGGAGAAACCAATAAATCATCCAATTAATTATGTACATACAGATTTAGAGTCTTTTGTTTTTTATTTAGATAGTTTCAATGATATCGATAGTCAGTTAGTAGAAGCAGATGATATTCTAGAAATAATAGAAAATTTCAGAGGAGTTTTAAAGAAGGAAGGACAAGAACAACAGAGCACCATTGAGTGATCAGTTGAAAGTAATGGATAGAAAGAAGACTGAGCACAACAAACAGATTTTCAACACTTGCAAGAGGAGGAAGAAGGTTTGTGGACCATGGATTTCGATGGAGCAGTGGGAAATGATGGCGCTAGAATTGGAATTTGGGTACACAATCCTTTCTCCACCCCGAACAAAGTCCCTAGTAACGTGCGGGTATGCTCTTACAAGTTGGCTTTTGATTGTTCAAATAATGAAGCTGAGTATGAAGCTTTGATTGCTGGCCTAAAGATTCTAAGAAAGCTGAATGCTAAGAGGATTTCAGTATATGGCGACTCCGAATTGGTGATCAAGCAGGTCAAAGGCGAATATCAAGCAAAGCATCCTAGGATGCGGGCTTACCGTAATGTAGTTCTAGACATCCTAAAATTATTTTCAGAATACACCTTGACATGTGTGCCTCATATACAAAATAGTATTGTTGATGCTCTTGCTAAGGCAGCAAGTATTTTGAAGATCCCAATGAACTCTAGTAATAAATTCGAAATCCATTTCAAGCATCGTCTGACTGTCCCGGACAATCAGAGATATTGGCAAGTTTTCCAAGATGATGAGGAGATTGATGATTTTCTGCAAAACAAAGGCAAGTTCAAAAAGACCTCAATTGATGTAGAAAAGGACGATGGTAAAGGTAATGGTACAGATGAGGTGTAGACCAATGAAATGGACGTGTTGCAGCTGAAGAATAACGTTATTCCTAAAGGCTTGATACCTTTAGAAGAACTCTTTGATCAAGATGATGTAGCCCGCAAGCCAACATTGCAGCCAACAGAGAAGGGTGTGGAAGAGGTCAATATCAGAACAACTGCTAATCCTAAATTGGTAAAATTGTCCAAAGAATTACCACCAATGACCAAGGACAAATATATCAGTTCTTTATCTTCATTTGCATATGTGTTTGCTTGGGACTATTCTGACTTAAAGACATATTATACCAATATAATTCAGCACACTATACCCATCAAGCCCAATCAGAAACCATTCAGACAAAAGTTGAGAAGGCTAAATCCAAAGTTGCTACCATCAATTGAAAAGGAGATAAACAGGTTGTACAAATCAGGGGTCATTGTTCCCATCATATTTTTAGACTGGATCTCTAGTTTGGTGCCCGTATGAAAGAAGATAGGTGAGATTTGCTTATGCATTGATTTTAGAAATCTCAATAAAGTTTCGTTGAAAGATAATTATCCACTTCCCAAAATGGACCATATACTTCAACGAGTAGTGGGAGCATCTCGTATGTCACTACTTGATGGTTATTCTGGATAGAACCAAGTTTCTATCCATGAAGATGATTGAGACAAGACAGTGTTCACCACTCCATGGGGAGCCTTTCATTACGCTAAAATTCCTTTCGGTTTGAAGAACGCAGGTGCCACATTTCAGCGTGCAATGGACTTGGCTTTTGCAAATGAGAAGGATGTATTTTTGTTTGTGTACTTGGATGATTTGACGATGTTTTCAAAATCTGATGAAGAGCACATGTACCATCTAAAAGCTGTCTTCTAAAAGCGCAGAAAATATGGCTTGTCACTGAATCCGAAGAAGAGCTTGTTCGCCATGGAGGAAGAAAAACTACTCGGGCACATTATCTCAAAATATGGCATTCATATTGACCCAGCATGTGTGCAAGCAATTCAGCAAATCGATCTGCCACGGAATAAGAAAGAGATACAATCTTTCAATGGTAAAATGAATTTTCTACGCCGCTTTGTACCTAATCTTGTTGAACACCTAAGAGAGATGAAAAACATGCTTAAGAAGGATAGCCAAGTGAAATGGACGGAGGAGGCTGTAAAATATTTCAATTTGGTCAAATTGGCTCTTTCCTCAGCTCTAGTTCTAGTCAGCCCGAACTACACTCAAGATTTTATATTGTTCTCATTTGCTTCGAAGCACACTACGACAACTGTTTTATTGTAGAAAAGAGATGATCATGAAAGACCCATTTCATTCTTCAGAAGAGCTATAAGAGATGTAGCCTTAAAATACAACATCATTGAGAAGCAAGCCCTTGCACTTGTGAAGGAATTGAAAGATTTCCAGGTATATATTTTACATTCTCTATTTTGGCCTATGTTCCTAATGCTGCTGTCAAAGATGTTTTAGTGTAGACTGATCCAGAAGGAAGACGAGGCAAGTGGATTGAAGCCTTGCTCGAATATGATGTGGAAATAAAGCCCACAAAGCTGGTTAAAGGACAGGGATTGGCAAAGTTAATGGCCGAATCAAACTTGCATGCCTTGGACATAAATATGATTGTTGCTATATCCGATGAGAATGAGGAAGGATCGTCAATTCAGGTATTTGAAATGTTTGTTCTTTCTTCGTGGTATTCAGATATCATATATGTGCTTAAAAAAATTTCACCGCTGCTCGGCATGACTAGAAACAAAGCGAGAACACTCAGGTTGAAAGCTGCCAAGTTTTGATCTTAATTCCACACTATATTGGAAAGATCCCGATGGCATTCTGTTAAATTCCTTGGTGGAAAAGGAAGCAAAGAAGGTCATGGAGGACTGCCACCAAGGAGACTGTGGTGGTCACCTTTTTTGGAAATCAACAGCAAATAAAATTCTGAGAGCGGGGTACTATTGGCTGACATTGTTTGCTGATGTATATAAGATGGTCAAGTGCTATCATAAGTGTCAGATTTTTGAAGGAAAGCAGAAGTTACAGCATTTGCCACTTAAGCCTATTGAGGTGAGTGCCCCTTTCCAACAATGGGGGTTGGATTTCATTGGTGAAATTCATCCCTCTTCTTCTGGTCAGAATAGATGGATCCTCATAGCGACAGATTATTTCATGAAATGGATCAAGGCAATTCCCACCATAAAAGCTACAGATGCGGTAATCATTTCATTCCTTGAAAATAACATCTTGTCTCGCTTTGGTTGCCCAAATAAGTTAATCACTGATAACGCAACATCTTTCAAATAAAAAATGATGGTAGAGTTTTTTCATAAATATCACATCATTTTGGGTCACTCAACTGCCTATCATCTACAAGGCAATGTATTGGCAGAGTCTTCAAACAAATCATTGGTCAACATCATCAAGAAGCTGTTGGAAATAAATAAGAAGAGTTGGCATAAGAGGTTGGTCAATGCACTGTGGGCAAATCGGGTCAGTCAGAAGAAATCTATAGGTACATCACCTTTCGAGCTTGTTTATGGAGTTGATACATTATTTCCTACCTCTCTTACTGCCCCAGTAGTCAAACTTCTTTAGGAGGCCGGCAATGAAGAAGATTCCATGCAGAGAAGGTTGAATCAAATGGTCCACTTGCAGCAGACCAGAGAAGAAGTTTTCAAGAACACATCCAAATTGCAGGAGAAGATCAAAAAAATTTATGACAAAAAAGAAAAGGCATATAAATTTCAGTTGGATGATGTGGTGCTGAAGTGGGATGCAAGGAATGAGGAAAAAGGTAAGCACGGTAAGTTCGAGAACCTCTGGAAAGGTCCCTTTAGGATTGCAGCATATCGGGGTCAGAATGCTTTTCTTTTGAAGGAAATGAATGGGGAAGATTGTCCAAGAGGGCTGATCAATGGTAGGCTACTCAAGTGGTACCATTTTTGAGTTATTAACACTGCTTCCACTTTCATTGTAAATACCATTTTTATTTCAGTTTGGTTTGAGTTTGTCGAGTTAGTCTTCAAGTCATTTCAATGTCAAATTTAAGTCAGTTTTTTGGTCATTTTAGTTTCATAAATGAGTCAGAGTCATGTGTTGTTTGTCGAAATAATGACTCCATAGCCCAATGGACGAAGGCACTGTCTAGCTCTCCTAGAGATCTGTTGTTCTTGGCACCTCCAAGGAGATACCATCCCCCATTGGAGCCAATGTTAGAGTCGGTCTTGTCAGTCCTCCGTCAGAGATTAAAACTCTTTATGCATTTCATTTTTAGGAGTCCTGATCCATTCACTTAGCTGCATTCCACTAGGGGCAAGCCATAATCTAACGGAAAAGGTCATGCTAGTCATTTCCCCTCATGTCTGGCTCCTGCTGGCTTAGGTCTTTTGTCAATGATTACTAAAGTCCATGACAGTCAAGGTCTGGTCCTTCAATGGATAAAAGTAATTTTCGATCATTAGGTCTAGGGATTAATCAGTTTGGTCTTCAACCATGTCCAATAAAGCCATGCAGGCCAGAGTGAGGCCCTTACAAAGTTATGATTCAGAGAGTTTCATCGTCATGTGGACAAACTTCGACTATTTTGAAGAAAAGTCAAACAGTGTCTTTTGTGATAAAATTTTCAAAAATGTCATCAATTGATTTCTTCAGGTGCAGTCATGGTTTCTATGGCCAAATGACCTATCATGCAATCCCTACAAAGAGTGCTGAAAATTTCATCATTTGAGCTAAAATTTCAAAGGGAAAAGTGAAATTCAGTGTTGCTTTAAGTCAGTGAAAAAAAATCCAAAATGAAACATTAGCAAAGTGGGTCTTTGGAGAAGCAAAAATTTAACCCATAACTTCAAAGTCTTTAAATAGAGGTTTCCACAATCAAACAAGGTCATTGTGCAAATCAAGGTCATAGATAAACGTTGCAAAGTCATTAGGAGATCAAGTGCGTGTTTAGAGTGAGTGGGAGTCATTTTCCAGAGCGCGGCGCACACACAGAGGGGCGCGGCACACACAGAGCTACCCCAGAGTGCAAAATTTCTACGGGTGCGTCGCACACACCGGGCGCAACGCACTTGGTTTAACGCACGACGCACACCCACAAAGGCCCGAAATCGTGCCAAATTGCCTCAAGTTGCCTGTGAAACCCCTCAAATCAACAGGTAGGCTCTATATCATGGCTTGCTCATCAAATTTTGTGAATGTTATGGTGGTTCATGGCTATTTTTAATTGCAACAAAACTCATAAAACCAACCACTAAAAAAACATCAAATCCATGGTTGCTAGGGTTGCAAAATTGTGGTGTTAGTGCCAAGGCTCCATTATCACCCCTCATTTTCCCTTTCTTACCATTTTTTCCTATCCCCCCTATCCCATTTTTTCCTATTTTCCCTACCCTAAAACATTACCAAACCCCTATTCCTTATGCCTCTACTCTTTGGTCAATATAAACCCCAAAACCCTACCTTATCAGAACCCCAAAAACCCTACCCTATCAAATCCCAAAACCCTCCTATATATCCCTAAACAAAACTTCTCCCCATAACCCCTATTCCCATCATATTATTCCCCTCCTAATACTCCCTGTTTTCATTGTTCCCCTCGGTGGCAGATATCACAAAAACTCTAGTTTCACACCATCATCAAAGGGAAGCCCAAGTACAGTACACACAACAGTCATGGCATCTAAGCATTCATTAGAGTATGAGATGGAGACACAAAGTGATTCATCCTCAGAAGGACAGGCTCCCAAGAGACATCACAAGAGTGGCAAACATGTTAGGGATGAGCCAACTACCCTCACTGAATTGCAGGCCTACCCTCTTGCCATGTCATGTTTCTAGCATCTATCATGTTTTAAATTTTGTCAAAGGGTGGCTAATGTTAGAGTTCATCATGAGTTGACCCGTCTTTTTGTGCTTCACCTAGATGGAGGTCAGTCTATCTTGGTCGGGGTCACCTTCACATTGACACCCGAAACTATCTCATTGGCAACAGGCATACCAAATGTTGGAGAACAATGGCATAAGAAACAAAAAGTGGATAGGCAACACTATCAACCTTACATTAAGGCCAGGTTCTTGAGGCAGCTCACAAGAGTCTTTCCATTCAGATATTTGAAAGATGAGTATGCTCCACTCATGAAATTGATCATGAAGTACTTCAGCTGTGAGGGGAGGTTCTCTCATCTATATTCCTATCACATCAGGTTGCTCATGCACTTTACTAGGGTGCGGATGATGAACCTCCCATTTTTCATTTGCAGGAACATAGAGAGGATGAACACCTTCATGCAACATAGGACCCCTCAGTAGCAACTTAATAGTGTTTATCACTTTGCTCTTATCCAGATTTTGGTGGACCATCAGTTGGGATTGTAGGGCATTATTTGGGAGGATTTCATCTCCCGTGACCTCTTCAACACTTCACAGGTATCATCAGAGGCAGAGCATGAGATAGGTGGTCCTTCTCATCAGTATGAGTTCCATGAGACCACTACTATGCCAGTATTCGTTACATATCAGAGAGGCAATAGGCACTTGTTTGCAGCAGCAAAGCGAGTGTTATCTCCACCGGGGGTGGAAGGGGCCTCGCTTCTGGCATCGACAACACAGGTATAGGACAAGGGCAAGAGGCCCATGCATGATGAAGGGCCATCAGGTGAAAAGGAGGCCGACTTCATCCTCATTCAGGATGATGATGCAGATGTGGATAGTGCCAAAATTAGGATGACCATCCAGGAGCAGAAAATAGAGATCCAGGACTTGTCACTCAATTTGGAGATGGCTAAATGGACTATCAGGTATTTGGAGTAGAGGAACAAACAGCTTGAGGACTAGCATGAGATCATAGAGCTGCAAAGCATCTGTGAAAATCGCTAAGCTGCCCAACATAGGAGGATCGAGCTCACTCCCTTGGAGCAAGAGATTAACAATGATCGTGAGTCTTGGCTTGAGCGTATCAACATCCACCTTGAGAGACTACTGGAGAAGGCTGACAAGGACAAAACCATACTGAGGCGGATGGTTTATCATTACAGGGCACAGAACATGAGTTTGAAGGCTCAGATAAGGAGCTTGAAGGGAAAATTGAGCAAAGCGACAAAGAGGCAAAAGAGGAAAAAAGAGAAATATCAGCTTCGAATCTTGGTTGAAGCCTCTATGGCCTAGCATAGTACCTCTTAGAGAACGTCCTGGCCAAATTTCAAGAAATTTGGGGCAATTTTGGCCACATGGCAAATTTTTTGTCACAACACAAGTTTTTTCTCCCTATGGTGCGGCGCTTAGGATGGGGATCTCCAAATTGGAAATGGCTTGCATTTTTGGATTTAGCATGCAAAATCACGACTACTGGTGCATGGACAAGAAATTTGGGCATGATTTGAGTCTCCAAGAGGCCAACAACACCCAAAAAATGAACTCTCTGCCCCTATTTTGACACACAGGAAGCAGTCTTGGGAGAATGAATATTTGGAGGTGAAAATGAGCACCAAATTCAGAAATTCCACTTGGGTTGGAAAGTAGACAGACCAAGCTTTCTAACAAGCACACTTGGGCACATTTTGGACTCCTTCAGATACCTCAAAATAGCCTTCAAAGTGGCATAGTGCATATAGAATTGGGCGCGACGCATATAGAGGAAAAGGCCAAATTCACCTCCGTTTCGCGAAATTTCGATTCGCGACTTTCTCCAAGTGGGCCCGCTCATCTACACTTCACTTTTTTCAGCAACTAAGGCAAAGTTTAAAGAGTTTGGCTTCTATCCAAGTGGCAAAGGAAGACAAACGGTCACCCAAGCCATTTGTCATTTTTGTAACACTGCACCTATAGCTAATGGTTGGCTTTCCATCTCCATTTTGTAATGATTTGAGAAACTCCCCAACTCTTGGTAATTCTATCTCCTCATGGCATGTTCTATTTATTGTATGCAAACCATTAGCAAAGTGTTGGTTGGCTTGTAATTTCTGGGAGACTGTGGGAAAGAAACTCTATTTCTTCATTGTATATTTTGACAGAGGATTAATGAAAGGCAGTGGCTCTATTTCATGAGATTCATGTGGTTGTGAGTGTAGCAATGTGTTTTTCCTTATGTTTCATATGTATCTCATTATGTTTCATAGTTCATTCATATTCATTTCCAGTGAAATTTTCTGAGTAAGATAAGGTAGAATTCATTTTTATTGCTCTGCCTGTGGGAAAGTTTCACACTGTGTGTTTCTCTTCTGTTGAAAAGGATTCGTGTACTTATGCCCTTTTCACCCTCCTAAGCAATCTCTCCATTCCACATTATTTCAAACTAAATTGATAGACTTTCTGCATATCTTGCCTCACGAAGTAATCTGTGCCTTTGTATTAAATTCTCTGCTCATTGTTGTCTGTTGGTCCCATACCATCCCAGAAACTCAGTCATTCATAAAAAAATGTTTCTTGTATCCATAATTACTTACTAGCCTAATATCAATATTTCACTGTAAGTCATCTCATACCATTTCATTTATCTATTCACTGAGTGTGACTCGGAGAGAGCCCTCTCCTGTTCTGGTAGGGCTAGCTACCAGACTGAGTGTGGTTTGTGGTTACCCTAAATTTTTCCTTCCTTCAGCCTAAGGCAGATTTGGGTGCTAACATGTTCCAGGAGAAGAATTTTCAATGTTCAAAAAGTAAAAATTTAGCTCAGGTTTCAGCTCTCCAAGGTGACTTAGTCTTAAAGGTGAAAAATCAATATTTTAAAAGGTTTGTCGGGCCTATTTCTTCTCAAAAGGGAAACTAACTTGCTCATATAAAGCCAAAAATCCACAAACTCACTTTGTTTACCTTTTATTCCCCTTTGTGTGTCGAGATCTCTCTTCTGTTGGCATGAAAAACTCGGGTTTCTAGGAAAATTTAGCAAAAAATTGAAGGTGATGTGCTTCTAGACACTGTGATGTGCTTGTGCTAAAGCAGCCCAAAACCCTCCAAAAATCATCCAAATTGAAAATTGAAGGTTGCAATTTGTTTTCTTTCTAATATAGACATATATACAAGTAATTACATCACTTCAGTTACCTTTTTCTTTAGCAATATGGATTCAAGTTTAAGATTTCTTCATCTAGGGTTTTTAGTGAAATTATCATGAAATGAGCTAGGGTTGATGATGGCTAGTCTAGTTTTCATATGCTCAACATGTAAATATTTCATCCTACACCTCTACACGTGTTTAAATTACATTTTTATCCACTAAAACAACTACAAATCATCATATTACTTCAACAAAAACTAAATCCTAGCTCATTCCTAAGCAGTTTGGACAGTTTTCCTGGAAACTCTCTTTTCCATTTTTTCACAAACACTCCTTTCCTTCATTTGCCTCACTATTTTTTCTCATTTTCATACTACTAGGGTTTCTGTCATCATGGAAGGATATTCTTCATCGGAAAGGAAGAAACATCATAAAGGAGGAAAAAATCTCATATATGAACCTGCCAACTGTAATGAAATTAATACATCACCCTTCATCAAGCAGTGTTTTTAAGATGTGAATTATCTAGATTTTTACAAAAGGGTGTGTGAAGTAGGTTTCCATGAACAGTTGACAGATTGGGTTGCTACTCATTTGAAAGGAGAAAGTTCCATTATTGCTGGGGTTGAGTTCACATTTTCAGTGGATTCTATTTCACTTGCTACAGGGATACCAGATCATGGAGAATGTTGGTTTAAGGGCATGAACTTAGATCTTGTACATTATAGGCCCTTCTTGAAAACACCATACATGGAAACCCATACACATATCATACCTTTTAGATAACTGTTGTAGAATTATGCTCCATTGATGAAAGTTGTCATGAAATTTTTCACATGTGAAGGAAGGTTTTCTATATTATATGTTTGTCACATCCAACTTCTAATGCACTTTACAGCGCAGAAACCTCTCAACATGTGCAACTATCTGTGTAGAATCCTTGCCAAGATGTCTGAGAAGGTACAAGTGAAGAACAAAGAACATTGTCATAGTCTCTTTCATCATAGTTTGATCAAGGTTGTAGTGGTCCATCAACTTGCAGAGAAGAACATGACATGGGACTCTTTCTTCGAGATAACTTTGAAATGGCATGAATCCAATGTTTTAGTTCAGCATTCAAGCATGCCAACACAGCAAATGGAGATTGGGTACTCAATAAAATCAATGGAGATTCCTAAATCACCTAGAACTGAGGTGACTCAGATGTACTAAAGAGGAAAAATGTGTGTGTTTACTTCACATGGTGAGAAAGGGGCCAAGCCTTCTACATCAAAAAAACAGGGGACACCAGTACAGGATAAATATTTGATTGATCATGAGCTTGAGTCGGTAGACTTGGGAGCATAAAATGAGCCCCCAAGCATGAAATAGATAATCAAATACAAATAATCTAAGATCAAAGAACTCATTGACAACATTGCAAGGGAAAGGTTTGTCATTTAATTCCTAGAACAAGAAAACAATCAGCTAAAGGAAAAAAAACTTATCATGGAAAAGGAGCAAGCTAAACTACTGCAGCAAGTAGGAAACGAAAAATAATTCTTGGAGATAAATGAGCTTGAAGGAACTAAAGGACAAGGTAAGAAAAACAGGCCAAGAACGAAAGGGCTTAAGAAGGAAATTGAAGAGGAGAAAAAACACATCTTGTTGGATGAAGAACTAGAGTTAGAGGACAGAATCGCCTTAGAGGTTAATGAAGAGAGGGAGTATTGGCTAGAAAATGTCTATGACCACTTGGAGAAGCTTTTGGACAAGGCTAATAGAGACAACTAGCTAATAAGGCACATGGCACATCACTGCGAGGCCAAGAATATGATTTGCAATGTCAAGGTCAAACATTTGGAAAGCAAGCTCAAAGAAACCCTAAAGGACCAAAATGAGAAGGGTAGCTTAGAGATGCTTGCTGAAGAATCCACAAGGGCTTAACATACCTTATTTTACAGTTCATGACTAATTTTGGAGGAATTCTGAACATTTTTTGGTTTTTGGCTATTTTGGTGCCTTATTAAGAAATTTGATCAGTCACAGAAGCGCGCCACCTTGGCATTGCGCTTTTTCCTCAGCCACTCAAATAACAAATGACTTGTAGTTTTTGAGATCCCTTGGCATCCTCTCAAACCCCATTTCTTCATATTTTCCAAAGAGGGATAAATTTTGAGAAAAAGTGGAAAAATTGGTCAAAAATCAGCGTTCTAGACCTCTTTTTGACAAGCGTTGCTCCTCTGGAGCGAACTTCGGAGATTGGATTTTTCAAGGCCTTCCCATGGGTAATTTTCAAAAATTCAAGGTGTTATGGAAACTAGAATTGAAAAAATAGTTGACCATTCTTTCAGATATTCATTTGGACCTCATGAAGGCACCTTAAAGTGGGCTCAAAGTGGGCTCTATGCTTTTGCAAATTTCTGTGTTTTTCATTTAAATTTCAATGTGTAAATTTCCTAGTTTTCAGTTTGACTTGGTCAAAGTCAAAAATCATGATGTAAATTCAATAGTTTGAGGTTTAGATGATGTAATAATGAATAAATAATAATGATAGGTTGTTTTAATGGTTTATTAGGCCTCAATAAGGAAGCAAAATCCAAAACAAAGTCTACCAGAAGTGTTTGTATTTTCCCTTCTCACTCTCACCTGTTGGTTGAGAGAATCTTGGAAACAGTTCCAACACCTAGGAATTCGACTTCCAAAGGTGGGGAAGTTGTTGAATAAATTATATATGTATTATTTCTCATTCAAAGAGAGGGTTTTTACTTTTGTGGAGGAGGCTTGTATGTTTATGTTCTCTTCAGCTAATACAGAGGCAGTTGTGGCTATTTTTCAGGAACTCTAGTTTAGTGAGTTTGTGGTGTTTTTTTACTCTTTCTATCAGTTTCTAATGGATAAATCATCTTTCTTCACATGCTTTGTCTTCTTTCTATGAATTTCATTGTTGTTTTATAGACAAGATTCTTTATTTCAAGCTCTGTTTATGTGGAATTCATAGTTGTGTTTATTTTCTTCTAAAGCTAATGAATTCATACTTTCTTATGCTCATTAGTCTCTTCAAAACTCTCTAATCTATGCTACCTTGACAAAATTTCAAGTATACCATAGCCCACTGATACCTAGGTCCTTTCTATACATGTCTTTGCATTCCTAGAGGCTAGACATAATCACAGGCTGTAAACCCTAGTCCATCAAACCTTAAAATCCTAAATTCACAAATACACAAACAAACATGCATATCTAGCCTAAAAAATTTGTTCTTTAAAGCTATTCATTCATAAATACTATGAGAGATCCCTGTTTGGTTCAATAGGGATAGCTACTGAGATGAAAGTGGTTCGAGGTTACCTCTTTCGATCTTCTCGTCAACCTAGGAAATTATAGAGGATAATGGGTTCCCTAAAGGGTAACCCTCACCCCGTGGGATACGGTGGGGTATTATGGGATTCACAGGGCCACCCAACTGGGGTATATGTTGGATACTATGGTTATACCACTAATAATGTTTCCAAACCGATGATGCTTGAAAATGATTTAATTTAAGCCCAACAATAGGAATGGTCGAGGATCCACATCGTGGGAGTCTCCAAATTGATCATCCAAATGACCCAAAAGATTATTAATGGCTCCACCACCTCAAAAATTTCTCATAGCTAGCATATGGAGGCCAAAATTGAGAGGATAAAATATCTCTTGGAAATATTTGAATATGTATTGACTAGACATGTCCTTTGCACTAGAACAAATTTGTAGACTAGCTTTCCAATCATGGATCGATGAGCTCCCACAGAAAGTTTACCAAATTAGGGCATGATGTAAAGAGGAAGGAAGACTTTGAACCTCGAGAATCTAGGTCATCCAAGACCTCATGGATACAGATTCCTTTGTCCCCAATGGAGGTATACTTCATGATGGCCACTTGGAAGCTAAATTTCCAAAGTAGCCCATCCGACCTCCACACATGACTTTAACTCACCATGACAAACTAGACCAACTCTAAATTCCTATGAGTGGAGACCCTACTCACATGCTTAGTCAATAAATGCAGGACCTACAGTGGTAGTTCCTTCATTTTGTTGTTTCTAGAGATGAAATTGGGTTGGGTGGAGAATAATGGATTTGAGACCTAGGATGCCTTGCTAGGATCAAGACCTTGGGTGAGAAGAGAGGTAGCCACCTGGGACTGTTGGGGGTGGTGTAATACTGAAGTCTAGGATTATCCATGGGACCCTAAAATGTGAATCGTTGGGGTGCCTTTTCACCTTCCTGCCTGCAATTTCCGCTCAAGAGATGAAAAGTCTGTGGAGGTGTCGAACATTGTGTATGTTGTTCGGAGTATGGTCATTCCCATATACTTCTATTTTTTCTCTTAGAATTGGGGTACCTATTTGACTTATAATTAAGCTCGCCCTAGTTTACAGGTCCTTCTAGTCCATTATTTTTACTGCAATTGGAGGCAAGGGGTTGTTTTAGGATGAAATACACTCCTCTAGTGGCCTGAAGGTTGGCCTCAATGAAAGGTGAATTTTTTTTTGTGTGGGATCTCTTATGCCCAGGGGTAGGTGCCTTTTCATTTTCCACTCTAGGGGGTGGAGGAAGGTGCCCTGAATAGTCACGCCCTAAGACTAGTTCCACATAGACTTTATATGTGCATTTCGTGCATGGTATTGGGTTGTTTTTTTACACTCCTCAAAGGTTACTTTTATGTAGGCTTGGTTATTTTGTATCTTACAGGTTTTGTGAATTGGTATCTCCTACCTACCCTCTACTTTGAAACTTTTATCTTGTCTATCTTAGTATACCTTGTCAAAGGGCACAACCCTGCCATGAAGGAGGAAACCACCTTCATGTTGGGTGGCCCGAACCATACATCAATTCACCCCAAGACACTTTTGATAGTCGGGAGATGGAAGAGGTTTCTTCCATCTATCTAACTCACTCCCTAGGCCATGTGGTAGCCCCTGCCACACCAGAGTCCATTGTCGAACAACTATAAAATTTTGAGTTGAACATGGATATTCTCTAGGATCATCGATATGATGACTGCAATGAATTAGTGGTGTACATCAATGGCATCCACTACATCCAGAATGAAATATTGGAACAATTTGACAACCTTCAATGCCAACATCGTTGCACCAATGAATACCTCTGCAGTCACAAAGAAATAATGGAGTACATTGATTTTCATATGAATGAACATGTTGGTTATTTTGTAGCTCCCCTTGTAAAACCCCCAAACCCCCTTCCTTACTATGCTACCATCAATTCTGGTTAACTTTTTTTATTCTTTAAGCATGTGAAGGCTACAAGTCCTATTGAAAAATAATGTATGTTATCTGCTTTTTATGGTTTTCTCCAGGCTCAGATTTGAACAAGTTTTGTTGGAATTAGAGAAAGGGGCCCATTGAGATGAATTTTGTACTCAATATTTTTTTGAAGATCTAATGAAATTACTTTGATTAACAAAAAAAAGAAAAAACCTTTGAACCTTATTTTACTCAGGTTTTTATACATAAAAGGTGGGAGGTGGTGAGTTGGAACTATTTACCTAAAAAATGGCTTATCAAGTAATGATTGACCTAACAAAAGATTGATTTTTCATTATCATAAGCTAAATATATAATCACATAAAGTTTATTTGGTGTGAAATCACCTTGAAATATCTTGATTCAATGCATTTTAATAATTGGCATCTAAAAGTAGCTTGATTTGGTGCATTCTATTAACTGGTTGTTGAGTTTGGGCATAGCTTGAGAATGACTGCAACTAGAAATTTCCCTATAAAAGAAAGACAAATATGTCCATTCCATGCCCTTTTGGAGGAAATTGTTGAGGGTAGCTTGAATGGGGATGTTTAGAACAAAACCCATGTTTTATCTTTTTAATATTCTTCTCCATTTTCCTAGAAATCACACTAAAATTTTATGACTCCATTCTATGTGGCACTAGTTGTGTGAACTTTTAATCTCCATTGGAGTCTTCCACAACCAACCTAGGTGCAATTTCAATGACATAAAATAATATTGTTGATACTAAGAACAAATTTTGTGTCGTAATTTGTGTTAATTCGGTGGAGAAATATCTCAACTAAAAAATGTGTCATTGGAAGTCAACTATAGGACGTTTTGGTAACTGAAAACATGTACATACCCTTTTGTAACTACTTGAATAGTGCACCCCAACTTCCAACAACTTTGCTTCTTATTTCAACTTCATTAGCATAGCATTTACACTTGTCGTAACTTGGCCATTCTGGACTTGCAATAGTTAGATTATTTTGTGCTTTTGGTAATCAAAATGTTGCGTACTTTTGGTAATTAGAGTAACACCTCATAAACCTAGAGGCTACATAGAAACTACATGAACCATGATAGGAAAACCATCATTATTAATAAATCAAGCATTATCCTCTTTAATCCATTGAAAATAAAGAAAAATCACAATTATTAACTAATTCAACATTCTTGGATTTATTATGACACATTTATGGAGAAATCAGGAAAGAAAGGAAATGGATAGGTAATAGATGGTCATATAAGTATGATAAAATAACTTAAAATGAGTGCTTGGAATGGTGAAAAATATGACAATTTGGCAACTCGACATTCAACTCATTGATATTTTCTCAAAATCAATAGATTATTATCTATCCAAAATATTCACTGTTGTTTGTCTTAGTAAAATGACCTCACATAGGGAATAACTCATTATAAAAAGTACCATGTTAGTGGAAAATTAATTCCCATTATCCAAAATAACAGAAAAATATGCATTGAGTCCATAAACTATTGAAGGGAACCCTTTTCCCAATCTACTTGACCATCCATCGTATGAGTAATCTCATGGGTTATTATTGTTGTCTCCAACCCCTATTTTGATAATTGATTTGCCGAAAAGTTTTTTTCTCTATAAACATACATGTACTTCATCCTGTTGAATAAAAGAAATATTTCATTAATTTTCGATTATAGACGGATAAGATCCAAGTGACTTATTTTTTTCAATCCATTGAGGTTTTCTATAAAAATCATGGAATCTCCAAAGACATGAAATTAGAATAAGCCAATTTTTGTAGCCATTATAAAAGGCACAAACAAGCCACTAGATCAATTGATTTGTTTCTTCCAACACCCATATAAACTTTAAAAGTGTATTGATAATCATCATGAATCCATAAGGAAAACCCAAGTCCACTATTGAGTCCTCTATATGAGCAAGCTCCATGAAAGAAATCTCAAGACTTTTATTTGTCAATGATTAAGCTATTTACTTATGTGGGTACATGGGGAAAGAAAACAAAGCCATATCATTTTAAACAAGCCACCATCATTGAAGAAGTCACCAATGTAGGGACAATATTTTTTCAAAAAATATATAATTCCATTAAAAGTAATAAAATTACATGTGTAGATATTGAAGCCTTTTGGAAAGACATATAAGCACAATTTTTTTACAGAAAATAAACAAAACCCCTGACATTGTCCATACACCATCAATTAAGGATAGTAAGAGTAGATGTAAAAGCATTGATCAACTAATAATGATAATAATCATTAACTTATCCTTTTTTACTTTCCATTTGTATACCTTCTACCAATCTCCTAAAGATGAATTAATAGGAAAACCCATCATCTACACCCTTGCCACCTAAAGGGGTGTTCTTTATCGGAATTGGAATTTTATGATGAATGGGATCTCTTTAAGCCTACCAAAATATCCACATTATGGGACATTGATTTAGTATGTGTTTATTTATAGATTCATGTTGGTTATTTGGTGTTTTTCATGGGATGTACTAGATCCTCATGATTTTGAGTACTCTTTTCCTCCTTCTTGGGAGGCTCATCTTTGGTTTCTACATTTTAGGTTTCCATAGTGTTAGGACTAAAGGGTTTATAGCCCTTAGTCTTATGGTCTTTTGCCTTTTTATTTTTTTAAGACTACTTTATCTATGAAAAAAAATCATGTAAGTGTTTAGTTCGAAAACAAATACGACATCTAAAAGTTGTGTTTCCATAATCCAAAGTTTGGATCCACTGATAGGATCCATGCTTCAATAAAATAAAATCAAGGAGTATTTTGTGTACATAAATCTCAACATAGATAGATGCATAAATGAATAAAACATTCACTATTCTTTTAGTATCCATTTTTTTGGAGACCAAGGTATTTTTTATGTCCATTAGAAACTTTTGGAGATAAAAGGGAAGAGGAATATTTGGTAGCTTGACCCATATTGGAATTTTTGTTAGTACCATAATTCAGGAATCAAATTATGGAAATTAAGGGGAGATGAAGAGAGTGTAACTACCCCAAAGTTATGACACATCCCTGAGGACTTTCTCTACATTTTCATGGTAGGAAAATTGTACCACAAAAAAAACCTCTTGAGCAAAGATATATGTCACATTTTTTAGTCTACGTTGAAAAAACACACTAGTGTAAATATGTCAATTTAGTCTAGAAACCATTAAATATATAGATAATGGTTACATATTAGAGTTCAAAGAAGATAAAATTTACCTCTTCATCATTGATATTGGGTGTTGTGTTTGTTTTGACTTCTTGAAAATATATGGGCCTAGAAGAAATGAAGGTTGTTCTAGTGCTTTAGATTTACCATGAGCCAAATCTTCAGATGATACTGATAGTGTTGCATCCTTGTAGGAGATTGAATCTCTAGGATTCATGAATCTCACATCCCACCCTTGCAGCCTCAATGTCAAGACAATGGTGGAATTTCTTAATATGTCATAATCATGTAGCTGAGATAAATATTAAAGTTGATTCTCTTCATGAAGAATAAATTATACATCAAATGGAAAACCCAATTGACTCTCTAAATTCTATTTTAGCTTCACCACACTATCCAAACCATAATATATAAAAGTAAACAGTTCATGCTAAGGGTTCTAATAAAAATATGAAATCTCTTCCCTATTCAAATCCTCCCACAATCTTAGAATGAGCTAAGAATAGGGTTTCTCTTGGTGCATCCAAACCAATCAATGATAAATGAAGATTGTATGCACATGGATATAAAAATACAACCAAAAAAGACCATAGGAAAGGGGATGAGTCTGCATAATCGATATTGATAGCATACAAAAGCTTGATTAAGGCACATATAAAATCAAAGGGAGTACATAACTAGGAAGATCCACAAAATGGTTGTCCTCTACATAATATAAGAAAAACCTCTGATTTTATAGCTTAGAATATTGGAGATATGTTAATAAAACCACCCTCGACTGACAACTTAGAGCTAACCATTTTTCCATCTGAAAAAGATGAATAAACACATTAGCTTGAGGAGGAAAACAAACAACAAACCCAAAATATTTCCTATAACAACTGGTGACCTTCACCTTGGATAAAATATGCCCTCCTAATCCATAAAGTGATAGATGTCTGGATAATTTCTTTATCTCAATATCATGAGCCACACTAGGCGAGGCCCCACAAAACATTTTTTGTACTCAAAGCCTAATGTGTAGATATAACTCCATATTTCTCCCTCCTATGGTAGAATACTTAAACTCTATAGTTTCCAAGTAGGGACAAACTTATCCTAATATATCAAATAATTTTTGGTGGTTCAAATATCCCACAAAATTATTGAATGGATGCATCTCCGTGATTTTAAACATCTATGAGAGCAGAACATATTAACATAGTCCCTAATGGTAGCTTCACTCTAGATGTTAGTAAGATTAAGTTCATTCATGAATGCACCCCGTACATTCCTAGTGTATTCATAGGTACAAGAAAAATGATTATAAATAATTTACATCATATAACTAACATATAACCACCTAGTAACTAGCATATAAACCATGGAAACTCAACTATAATATCACCATCATAATCAACACATATAATCATGGCTCAAAATATAAAATACCTCTTATTAACATATCAAAATGCAAACCAAGTCAGGGACTTTCATATAACACTTGACCATACACTGGGTTGAACCAAATATTCCTTTCAACTAGTCATCCCTATGCCATATTCCAAGCATGAATGTGATATCTCATGGAATAAACCAAACACAACCAAACTAGGGCTTTTAGAGTCCAAACCACCTCTACCATCAACTAGTGATTCCACCTCAAAGTCAGACATCACTAACCATCACCAGATCGGTGTCCATCTCAGTTGTCCAAGGCTCTAGATCATTTTTTCCAACCAAGTCTTCTATGACTAGTAATTAAACCCACAACTAACACTAGGATTCTAGAAAGTTTTCCCAACCAAGTCTCTAGGACTAGTAACTCAACCCACCAAGGTCTCTAGAGAATTTTTCCAACCAAGACTTCCAGGACTAGTAACTCATCCCAAGTTATAGGGCTTCCAGATAATTTTTGCAACCAAGGATCTAAGAACTAATAACTAAACCCATAGCCAAAGGAACATGAGCTCCAACAAGAAAACAAAAGGTAAAACCCACAATAACATGGCTATCTAGGAAATTACAAGGCTATCCAAAACCACTGTCAATCCAGACAATCCTCCATGCCAGTGACAGATCATAACCTAGAAACCACATGCATATTTCATGGATGCCAAAACTAGCAAGGAAACCATACATGCAACTCAATACCTGAAAAATAATCCAGCTGTAGCTACTAATCCTGTTTTCATATTGTGCTTTCCTTCTCTTCCTTTTCCTTCTTTATCCAAATCCCAAATATGCCACACTCCTCCAATCATGCTCTAAGAAAACTCTAAGTGTCCAAGAGTATGAGAGAGAGAAGAGAGAGAGATCTCCAAGCTAAAACTGACAAAAGCCCATGAACTGATTCTTAGAAGCCTTTTTATCATTAAGGCCTCTATTTTCTTCATTTTCCTGTGATTTTTACTTCAATTTCCTTCTCATTCAAATATGTGACCTTTCATGTCCATTTTTTTTCTATTTTCCATTATTTTCATAAATAAAATGTCAATTAATGGCTCGTTGTCTTCACTATTACATTTTTCGTTGCCTTTGCCAATTTCCTTATCCATAATAATCCAAATTAACACCCACTAGGATGTTTTTCCCACCATTCAACTTGGAATATGTGTCCCATGACCTTGCTATTATATTTTCTTACATGAAAATTTCAATTAGGGCTATTACGAAACCCTCCCCCTTTAGGAAAGACCATCCTCGGTGTTCAATGACAACTATAAACCAATGAACCTCTGAAAACAAAACATACCACCTATGGAGATTTATGACAAAACTCGTTGCAATATTTATAATGACCATTTTTGAAGATATGATAGTCATATTAGTTTTTGGAGCTTTATAACACAACTCATTACGATATTTACATTAATAACTGTTAGCCTTGTTGGAAAATGGCCCAAAAAGGGATCCAAATATGCTCTTTAAAGTCTCCATAAGCTAGCAAAATCGTGCCAATGGATCCAAATATGCTCTTGATATCTTCAAAATTTGTTAAGATCATCCAGAGATCGAAACAAGCACAGGAGGAGAGCCCTTAAAAGGGAGGAAAAACACTATCGGGAGGCTAAAACACTGAAAAACAATGAAAAACCACATATCAGAGGCTTAAACTGAAAAAGCGGAGCAGCCGTCTAATCTGGCCGATCAATGGTCCAAATCTGATTGGTGGATCACATCAGAAAATCTGATCTATGGTCACAATCAGCACAAGACACCCCCGATCAGCGATCTCCGATGATCGGATCAGCGGGTTGCTATCGACGGAGGGAATCGGTGGGTATTGGCAATTACAGAGTGGAACTTGTGATAGCGATCGACGATTAAACGTGGACCATCGATCAAGCACGTAGATTGACAGCCCACATTACATCAGTGGATCGCAATCAGAGAAACCTTAAGGGGCAAGGCCTTTACATATATATGTGTGCGACCCGATTAGTGGACTCGAAGACATTATAAGTATTATTACATAATATTTCAGGTCCATAAGAAGGCCATT
Source organism: Pinus taeda (assembly GCA_000404065.3). Classification (NCBI taxonomy): domain Eukaryota; kingdom Viridiplantae; phylum Streptophyta; class Pinopsida; order Pinales; family Pinaceae; genus Pinus; species Pinus taeda. The sequence continues at coordinate 66,808 of APFE030219807.1, forward strand.
TTTAATGCATTTTTCATGTATTTCGTTATTTAACGAATACAACGGGAGCCTTGGGCAGTGCCGAAGCAATAAGTCTCAGACTCGTAAGGACTCGAGAATGAAATATATAATATTTGAAGTCCAGAGGGAGCCATTTTTTAATGTATTTCCCATGGTTTTTAAGTATTACGAAATACAAAGGGAACCAAGGGACTAGGCCACTTACGATAGGCGACATCAAAACAAAGGGTAGACCTGATAGAAAAATAAGCCATATATAAGGACTTTTGATGTCTGGAAGAACAAAGATTGGTCGGATTTATAGTGCTGCAATGTTTTTTGTGTAAAAATAGAAAACAATCATTGGAAACATTTAAAGGGATTAGAAATGCCTGAAGACCCATTCCACCACATAACAAAGGCTGGGAGATAGATTGTTGGGAAGCAGAGGCCAGAAAGTGATCGTGGAGCATCATAGCATGTGCAGCTCATCCAAACAAATATAAACATAATGGATCAGCACAACGCAACATAGCCAAATCAATCCAAACGATGATGTAGCATCTTTGGCATGAGAGAGCTCCCTGCCAATGCTGTAAAATACTAGAATTAGGTTATTCTATTGTTAGAAGAAGAAACCTCCAAGGCATGCTTTCCTAGTTAGGACATCAAACTGTTAAAATGACAGAGAGGATAGATTAAGACGCTCCAAGCCTTTGAGAGCTCAGAAGCATTGTAAAAGGCCTATAAATGGCTGAAAGAAAGATGTAACAAGGGTTCAACTTCTGGAGACTATAGAGACTTTGCTATTTAAGCGTCTCATCTTCATTTTAGTAAATATAAGCTTCTTTTGTTGTTATATGTTCAATATCCATTTTCTTTTCTATTCTAAGCTTGCACTTGAACATGTTGTTCATGTTTCTTCTGTATCTAATGCCAGATAACTGACATCTTATCTCTGTGTTTATAGATTAGATTTGCAAGCTTATTTTGCTGCCTATAGCTAGCCATCATATGTGTTTATATATGCATCTTACTATACAGTCAATATTCTCATTTACTGCCTATAGCTAGCCATTCATATGTGTTTATATATGCATTTTCCGGTATGGTCAGTATTCTCCATTTATCCATTGAATCTGCAAACTATTGAGCATTAGTGGTCTAAAGCCTTAGAAAGTTGAGGGTATTCATGCATGTCTTGAGCAAAAATAGAGATGAAACAGTTATCTAGCTTGATCCAAACCATCATCCATTCCAATAGTTCAGAGAACAATATTGAAGATTATATGTTACCAAGCATCTCTTAGCTGCAACCTAGGAGAGTTTCATGGAGTGATAACATAATTGGCGTCATTGTTGGGGAGAGGAGACTAAAGCTTAGCTTCCATGGAAGACGACATAGTTCCAGCTTTGATGATAGACAAAGTATGGCCACTTTTTTGGTTGTAATCATCTATCTGGTGACTCTACTAAAGGATGAACCTCTTGGCGACTCCACTTCATAGTTATGGCTCAGTTTGTGAGGCATACTCAGAGAAATCCTTAGAAGCCACAAGCTGACCCAGTACCTGACCCTGAAAAAATCATTAAAGAAAGAAATGTATTGCAGAAAGGAGCATCAGGTTTAGGTAAACCTAAACAATCTCCTATATCTCTTCAAGAAAATCCTGTAATATAACAAATACATGTTGAGAGTATAGCATCTAATACTAGCAGCAAAGAAAAACTCTCAGAGATTCATAAAGCTCCTTATTCTTTAGGTTCTCCTTTTGTTGTGATCGTAAAGGAAACCTCACCTCCTATCCATCATACTCCTTTAAACTTATCAGTCACTCCTTAGCCCTCTATCATTCAGACTGTCGGTACTCTTTTAGCCACCACAGCTATGGCAGGTCCACAAGCACCTACCAAAATGGAAAGAATCATAGCTACTAGGTATGGACCTCTAATACTACCCACTCCTTTGAATGCCATGCCTATTGGAGAGTATCAGAAGTATATGCCTAAGTTCACTGGGACTGAAGGTGTTACAGCTTAAGAAAATCTTGAATCATTTTATAACTATTCTAGGTAACCTAGACATTAGTGAAGATGATGTCTGGATGAGAGTCTTTGTCCAAAGCCTAGATGGAGAGGCTAGAAAATGGTTCAGAGAACTGACCCCAAGATCTATAGCAGATATTGAGGCTTTAGATGATGCATTCCTAAAGAATTGGGGGGATAAGAAGGATCTCCTCTACTACCACATTGAGTTTGGAAACTTAAAGAGGGAAAATGGTGAGTTGCTATTTGATTTTAATAAGAGGTTTAACCACATGTACAACAAGATACTAGCTGAAGTAAAGCCCACCACTACCTCTGCTAGACTCATCTATGCCGGTGCCTTTGGTTCTAACTTTTGTTTACTATTGAGGGAGAGGCGATGTGCTACTTTGGCTGATATGCAAGATGCAGCCTTGGAAGTAGAATCAAACATCATGGCTGCAGAGAGGCTCAAGGGGAATGTTGATAGAAGGAGACAAAGGGGAGAGTCTTCATCATCCTCAGATCCCAAGATCAATAAAATGACTAAGATGATAGAGTCACTAGCCTCTAAGATCTCCAAATTAAAGGTTGAGAAACACCCTATGAAAGGAAGAGTTCCTAGTTTATTTGCTCCTAGAAACCCAAATCCATATTCAAGAGCTAATGAGCAGTTACATATTTTGCAAAGAAGAAAAGATGCCAATGAAGACCAAAGGGTGAAGAACCCTTTTCAAAATGCAGTCATGCAGGAAGATCAGTTTGAAGAAGATATGAGATCCATTGTATGGAAGACAAAGGAAATGCCCCTTTTTTTAACCTTAGTTGCCTATGAAAAGTCATTATTCAATGACCAGATCAGCCAAGACTGGGACGGTGATGTTGTTCTACAAACTGAAGATCAGAAAAGATATAATCTGAGGTAAAAGATGAATAATTCCAAGGAAATCCTATTCAAAGAGCTATTGTCCCTACAGTATAGCAAGCTAATAAGCAGAAGCAACTTACAATTCATTCTGTCATCCTCAAAGCTCCAGCTCACGAGGTAAGAGGCCTTGACAACTCTCCATCTCCTTTCAGTTTTCAATCAGAAATTTAGAAGCTAATAATACCTATGCCTCTAATTGAACTAGTGAAGGATGAGTCCTTCAAAATATCCATCTTTGAGGCCCTTGAGCCTAAAGCCATCCAAGCCTCCATTGACTATGTAAATTTGCAAGTTGACCAACCAGCTGTCATTCTCAGCCCAATGATTGAAAATTGTGATTGCAGCTCCCCATCATTCTATGTCTCTCTGACTATTCATGGTGAAATCCTTCACAATTGCCTTCTGGACACTAGAGCTAGCCATAATCTAATGCCCAAGGCCGTCATGGATAAATTGGGTCTTGACATTACCAAGCCTTATCATGACCTGTTTTCCTTTGACTCTAGAAAAGTGAAATGCCTTGGATTAATCAAGGACCTAGCCATCACTTTGTCTCAACTTCCCATGAAGAGCATGATGATGGATATTGTGGTCGCAGATGTACCCCCCAAGTTTGGCATGTTTCTTTCCAGAGGCTGGACCAAGAGATTAGGTGGAACATTGCAAAATGATATGTCCTATGCTATTGTCCTAGTTTTTGGAGGTGAAAATAGGAGATTGTGCAGAGAGGCCCAGTTGGCTTATATTATTAGTGATGAAAGGAATCCCACTAATCATCCCATATATGTTGTTGACATTGATTTTGGAGCTTGTTTCCTTCAGATTGAAGAATCTCAGTTGGCATCTACACAACTTAAAAAACCAGATTGCCAGATCACAGAGGAAGAAGGCCCACAGATTTGGGATATGTTCTTTGATGGGGCTTGCTCTAAGGAAGCTGCAGGAGCAGGTGTATTCCTTGTGTCCCCCACACTGGAATGCATTGATTCATCTTTTATAATAACTTTTTAGGTGAACAAAACCTTCCAAGCAAAACATCCAAGGCTGAAAGCATAAAAAGATGCGGTGAAGTATATACCATCTCTGCCTGACAAAGTCAAATGCTGCAAAGTTTTTGAAGAGGATGATCAAATTAATAGGCTTCTACAATTCTTTGATGAGTTTGTTAAAATGCACATTGACCAAGAAAAAGAAACCTTTGACAGAAAGGAAAAAAGGGTCAATTTTCAGTTTGGTGACTATGTTCTTAAATGGGATGTGTTGAAGGAAAAGATGGGCAACATTTTCATTTTGCACAATTTAGAGGGAGGAGATGTTTTTGATGGCCCAGTCAATGGGAAATTTTTGAAACTTTATTTCATTTAAGGCTTTAAAGCCTTGTTATTGTAAGTATGTTTTTTCTAGTTTTTATTTCATTACAAAATAGACTCCATGCCCAATGGAACACTAGAAGGAAGATTTGATTTTGGTTTTACATGAAAGGGATTGTTCTATAGCTCTTGAAACCTCATGGGGAGACTTTCATCCCCAGAAGGAGCCAGTGTTAGCCTTGTTGGAAAATGGCCCAAAAAGGGATCCAAATATGCTCTTGAAATCTTCAAAATTTCCTTAAGATCATCCAAATATCGAAACAAGAGCAAGAGGAGAGCCCTTAAAGGAAGGAAAAAAACTATCGAGAGGCTAAATCATGAAAACAATAGTGAAAAACCACATATCAGAGGCTTATACTGAAAAATCACAACATCCGTCTGATCTGGCTGATCAATGGTCTAGATCTGATCGACGGATTGCATCGGCGGATCTGATCGGTGGTCACAATCGATGCAAGAAACCCCCGATTAGTGATCTCTGATGATCAGATTGGCGGGTCGCTATCGACGGAGGTAATCGAAGGGTATCGACGATTACTGAGCGGAAATTGTGATAGCGATCGAAGATTAAATGTGGACCATCGATCAAGTGCACAAATTGATGGCCCACGTTACATTGGTAGATCGCAATTGGAGAAACCTTAAGGGGTGGGACCTTTACATATATATGTGTGCGACCCGATTAGCAGACCCGATGACATTATAAGTATTATTGCATAATATTTCAAGTTCGTAGGAAGGTCGTTTTTAATGCATTTTTCGTGTATTTCATTATTTAATGAAATACAAAGGGAGCCTTGGCTAGTGCTGATGCGATAAGTCCCAGACCCAAAAGGGTTCGGGAATGAAATATATAATATTTGAAGTCTGGAGGGAGCCATTTTTTAATGTATTTCATGTGTTTTTTAAGTATTACAAAATACAAAGGGAACCAAGGGACCAAGCCACTTGCGATAAGTGACAGCAACCCAAAAGGTGGACTGGATAGAAAAATAAGCCATATTTAAGGAATTTTGAAGTCCGAAAGAACAGAGGTTGGTGGGATTTACAGTGTTGTAGTGTTTTCTGTGTAAAACAGAAAACAAACATTATAAACATTTAAAGGGATTATAAAGGCCCGAAGACCCATTCCACCACATAACAGAGGCTGGGAGACAGATTGTTGGGAAATAAAGGCTGGAAAATGATCATGGAGCATCACAGCACGCGCAACTCATCCAAACAAATAGAAACATCGTGGAGTAGCACAACGCAACATAGCCAAATCAACCCAAACGATGGTGTAGCATCTCTAGCATGAGAGAGATCCTTGCCAGCACCGCAAAATACCAGAATGAGGTTATTTTGTTGTCAGAAGAAGAAACCTCTGAGCCATGCTTGCCTAGTCAGGGCATCAAATCGTTAAAATGACAGAGAGGATAGATTAAGACACTCCAAACCTTTGAGAGCTTAGGAGCATTGTAAAAGGCCTATAAATGGCTTAAAGAAATATGTAACAAGGGTTCAACTTCTGGAGACTGTAGAGACTTTGCTACTCAAGCATCTCAACTTCATTCTAGCAAATATAATCTTATTTTCCTATTATATGTTCAATATCCATTTTCTCTTTTGTTCTAAGCTTTCACTTGAACAGGTTGTTCATGTTTCTTCTGTATCTAATGCCAGGTAATTGTCATCTTACCTTTGCGTTGATAAATTAGATTTGCAAGCTTATTTTACTACCTGTAGCTAGCCATTCATATGTGTTTATATATGCATCTGCCAGTACAGTCAATATTCTCATTTACTGCCTGTAGCTAGCCATTCATATGTGTTTATATATGCATATGCCAATATGGTCAGTATTCTCCATTTATCCATTGAATCTACAAACTATTGAGAATTAGTGGTCTAAAACCTTAGAAAGCTTAGGGTGTTCATGCATGTCTTGAGTAAAAACAGAGTTGAAACGGTTATCTGGCTTGATCCAAACCATCATCCATTCCAATAGTTCATAGAACAATATTGAAGATTATATGTTACCAGGCATCTCTGAGCTGCAACCTAGGAGATTTTCCTGGAGTGATTATAATAACCACACATACAATTATACACATTTGCTTCAACTAACAAATAATCATACTTTCTATGGAGCTTTATAATTCCAACTCGATAAAGTATTTACAATAATATACAAATATGAACATTTTCTCAACCAGAAAATACAAGGATACGATGCTTGTAACAACAAAAATGGAATCTAGAGGCTCACACTTCCACCATCAAAGTAATACCAAGATTCACCTCTTTCCTAGGAAGTCCAAAATCCACTGCTAAAGTCAAATTTGAATCCAACTTCCAACGCTACAATCCTGCGCCACTTGTTCACTCAGTGAATAGTTACAATCTCATTGTTCCAAGGCACAATCCCAGTGTGCATTTGATTCCTTCTAGCAATGCTAATGAATAAAACAAATCCATCCCCAACCTTCTCTTCTATGCTACACAGTCCCTTGGTAAATTTGGTCACCCCCTTTTGTGTTGTCACACATCTTCCAATTTTCGTAGGCATCCCCTCCTCTACTACATAGTCCCTCGGGTGGCCCCTCCCTTGGCAAGGTTTCCTCACATTAGAGGGTACAAAAACCAAGGCATATCCCTACCTCAAAACCATATTGCTGGTCATAGCATGCTTATGGAAAAAAATGGACACTATTGGGTACTAGTGTCGCACAATGGCCTTACTCTTGAAGTCATTTACTAGCATGTTGTTTCCAATTCCAATTCCTTTCACTGAAGTTGGTTATTCTTGTAGTTGGTTTCAGGCACCGAGTCTAGGAATTTCCACATTTTCTTGTACCAAGTACTTAATTTCCATTAGATTGAAAATAAATTTAAATAAATCCACATGATACCTCACTGGTAGCTCGTCAATAAGTTACACATACAACTTTGTTTACTTCCTGTCACAACAATGCAAACTAATTTTTTGATCCAATCATCATATATAAACATATCTCATCTGGTTAGCTCAAAACTAAACTATCATACACAAAAGTCATGAATTGCATGAAATCATCATAAACTAGAATCATAGATCACTTGTAACCATCATAAATTAGAATCATAGATCACATGCATAATAAAACTAAAATAAAATAGTGATATTTATCCTTTAATATGTCATTTTCTTATACCTTTATCCTTTGTCCTTTTTGTACACACATCAGAAGAGTTGCCACACCCAAAAAACACCCAATTCTTTTTTATTTTCTTCAATCAAGTACACATACACAATGTACATCACAACACATACATCCACACATAGTGTATGACACCACATAATACATACACCTACACTTGATATACATCAAGACACATACACCTAGATCTGGTGTACAACACAATACACGTAATTACATATAGTACAACACAACAAATACAAAAATCACTATACAAAAATTACACAATACACTTAACACAATAAGACATTCACACAGCACAACGTGTACACAATACCACAAGCATAGAAAACCACCTGTACAATGTGTACACAACACCATGTATACACAACACCACCAGCACAACATGTACACAACACCACTTGTACAATGTGTACACAACACCACATGTATAGAGAATCACCTACACACATGTACATAAGACCTCATGTACACAACATCACATGCACAACATGTACATAGCACCACCTACATGTGATGCCACATGTACAATCTATACACCACACCACATGCACACAACACCACATGTACAATCAAGCACACAACACCATATGTACATAGCATGACATGTAAAACATGAACACAACAACATATGTACCTAGCACCACATATAAAACCTGTACATAACACCATATTTACACATCATCGCATATCCAAGATGCACTCAACACCATATGTACACAGTATCGCATATCTAATATGCGCACATCATCGTGTGTACACAACATCGCATATAAAACACATACACAATACCGTATGTATAAGACACTACATATAGAACATATACACAACACTAGTACTACACATCCATAGACAACACTGTCTCTATGAAGAAATCTTGCTTCTAGTATCTCTTTGTTGTCCATTCTTGTCCCAGCATGCCACATATCACACTACTTTCATTCAATTGATGTATCCCTCAACATTACCTTCCTTAGCATAAACACAGACATAGTATAATCACATAATACCAATTCATATCCACACAATACTAACCTCATAGATCTATTGGGTCTACTCTTCCACTTGATTTCTCATTAACCAAGAACCCCTTCATGCCATTCACCTGCATAAGCAATCATTCCTCCACAAGAATGATTCCTAACAACCTTGTCAGCTAATGTCATACGTACATACATATATATAATCATTAGCATAAGTGATCATGATCCCTGATGACCTTTCTATACAACAACATATATACATACATACATATATACATATATAGATATCATCATAATCATAATCACAACACTATTACTAGATATCATAAGGTCAAGCTTAAGAGAACTCAATTTATCCATGCACAACATCGAGAACAACAGTTCCCAACATAGCCAAGGAATTTTACACCTCAAATCCATTCATTTTTCCTTTATGATTACTTTTCTCATGAATATCCTACCACTGTCCATTTACCTCAATGTACCCAACCAATCCAACTAATTTTCATATGCTTTTCTTCAATTTCCCTTATACATGCAATGAGCTTCATTCAAGTCTTACATTACCTATCATGTTTCATTCATCTCGCCCCTAGTTCTACTAACTTTCCACTTTCCCCAACTAATTCCCATGGCTCTCAAAACATAAAAGGAAAGAACAAGAAGAAAACAAGAAAAAAACATGAAAACCAATAGAAATACAACACCATGAGAAAAGTGGTATGGCCATACACTAGACATAACAAAACCACAAGTCTGATGCAATCAAATAACAAAATACTGAAAGCTCAAAACTCTTAACATACACCATTACTCAACCCCCATGGTTTCTTGATGCTTCCAACAATTCACAAATGAAATATCAACCCAAGCCTTCTTCCAGATCTATGGTAGTCTCTTTTTCCCTGTGATTCCCTACATTACACAACATCATCTCATGCTTTTATTCATGCCTTTACAAGATTAGAACTCATCCTCTTATCTCAAATATCTACATTGAGATAACAACTTGTCAAATGAATATTCATGAATATAACACATATCCACATAATTCCAGAAAAAATCAAGGTTAAGAAAAATTTTGTATTCATGCAAAATAGTCATTCATTTGGAATTATGGTTTCCAAACACAACGAAAGGAATTCTCACTGAATTCCTTTCTTTATTTTAACTTTTACCATGCAATTGAGCCTTATTATGTGCTATCACATTCACCCATATGCTAGTTATATAAACAAATCAACTATTACCTTGTCATGCTAATACCAAGCATGTTTTCCTGGAAAATATTCACACATGTCAGTCATATGTTACAAATATCAAGACATCATGTCAATTAAGTTGAAAGCAACCTTTATTAATACTAACAGTCATGTCATAGTCTACAATCAACTCATAGACATTAGTCATAGTGCTACAACTAGAACCCACTTGCACTTAAGTGTATATCGACTTTCTTAGCACATATGTGTTAGTACGACCATCTTAAAACAAGATCATTCATTCATGAAATCTTATAAACACATACTCATATCATGCAATCAATCAAACATTCAAACAACTTGTTAACATAACATGCTATATAAACCAAATAGATGACATAATAAAACACTCAAACACCAAATAGATGACATAATCAAACTCATACCTCAATTTATCTCATGCGAGGCTATCACATCTGCATAAGTTAGTCCAAATTAGTGCGACATGATATCACAGTTAAACAACTCATACTTGAGTATCATAACCGCAGTCATCTACATAGACCAATCCAGATTAGAATGATACACATAACTTTAATATCTTAATTACAATGACCATAACCATCATGTATATGACCACAATGCATATAACAACAAGTTACTATCCTTCGTGACTAACTGATGCATGTACATATGATCACATTGATTAACTAACATATTTCATACATGTAACCACAACAACCATAGACTGATAGACATGTACACAAACCTAATACTTATAACAACCATTAACTAACATACCAACATACCCACCATAAAAACTTGTATGAAAAGTTTCTCTTACCCTGAGGTCTAGTGCTATAGCCTCGCTTTGATGATATGCATCTCCTCCTCTATCTCAGCCAAAAAATTAGCATCATAATAACCAACAACATCATGATGACACAAACTACATATAATGACCTCATAATGCATATTTGACCTACTATACTTGCATAACTATAACCATGACATTGCATGCATAACAACATATAGGCACTAACATTTATAACAAATGCATATACAACCAACATGCATTCATGACAAACACATCCCAACAACAACATTATCAACTCCTACATGGAAACACAACTGTAAAAATCACTACCACCATGCATACATAACAAGAACATATAAAACCTACATGCATGCTTGATAACTAAAATTCCACTGATATGGTCCAAGTGTTGAACCATGCTCTAATACCACTCTGTGGTATCATATATCACCCAAAGAGAATGAAATTGACTCTGATACCACTCTGTAACACCCTCCTCCCATATTTTCCCAAGTTACCAGCCTACTGGGGAAACATGTGATGAAGAGTTACTATTATATGATTCAACCTCCTATATCACCTTAAGTAAGTGGAATTGAAAAACCAACAACCTTAATGATTTCCCTATTAGGTGCTACTGGACCCCCAAGGGCTAAACCACCCTTCAAGGTGTCTGCTGTAGCGGCTATAACCACCCTCCAAAATTTTGGCTTGCAACCAATTTTGGAGCCTCCCTTGAGAGTTTCACTTGATGACTGCACACACTTGTGTTCACTCCGTGAGCTCGTGTGAGTCTTCACATCCACCTTGCTTGTTCATTTCATCCGAGTTTTGCATGTTGATGTCAAATTCATGCTTACGACCGTGTTTTGGTCATGCTAAAGGTCTTTGCTTCGTGTGTACATGTTGTGTTCACTATGAAAATCTCTATTGCACTCACAGATGTTGTCACATTCACTATTATGCAAGCATCGTCAGGGTCGACCAACGATCAATCACAAGTGTTGTGCTTGTCTCTTGTACCGTCGGTTAGTCATGTTGAACATGTGTCTCTAGATGGTTTGAGTCATCTCATCATCGAGTCATGTAACCGTGTGTTTGAAGGATAACATATGCATCCTTTAGTCGGTCACACACTTAGTCATTTTTGCTGAAGTCCTGAGAATGAGACTCCCCTCTAACAACTGGACCATAACCCTGCCATCGACTCAATCCACTGTCAGCTAGAATAGCGTAGAATCACCAAGAAAGTCATTTCAATCTATGCTACCTGCAAGCAAATCAGTCATCCTTCATGCTAGTCAACCGGAGACTTTGACCCCGCAGCCACCCTCAGACTCACTCCCTCAAAAACTGCGCAGAGGTTGCAAACCTTACTTGTTCCACTAGCTGAGAAAAATTCGCATATAGTTTGGATAGAAACCTAGTGCCCGTCCCTATCTCCCTCAGAAAATCGCGATTTGTTTCCAGCTAGTCCTCCATATAGTCGACCAACTACTCACCAAGAAAATTGCTTATTTTTCGTGAGCAACCCTCTGCTACCTAGCAGTCCGCTTAGCTTAGAAATTACGCAGAAGTGATCAGCAACCTCCCAACATCAGCGATCGTTTTCATACTAGTAGCTCCTGACAGCCAACTAAAAGTTCCCCTCAGGAATTGCATAGTTTTTGCTGCCAAGATCCACCAACTAACTGCCAGTTCCCTCCAGGAACTGCATAGTTCTTGCTACTAGTGACCTAGCAACTGAGTGCCAGTTCCCTCCAGGAATCTTGTAGTTTTAGTTTCCATTTCCCTATAGGAATTGCACAGTTTTGGCTGCGAAGCTCCCACTGCCTACTCATTTCAGAATTGCACAGATTTGGCCTACCCAACCTTCTCATGGCTCGAAATGTTCCCCCAAAAAACTGCGCACTTTTTTCCTCCAGGTTATCTAAACATTGTGAACAGTCATTATCCATTTGGATTTCCCATCTTCATCACCCAGTGACTCTTGCACAATTTTCATCAGCAGTGCCTGGAGCCTCCATCTCACCTCGCAACCTTCTTACATCTCCTAATCACCTACATCCGAAATGATATTGCATCATGGTAGAATATGGGGTTTTCGGATTTGATGTTGTCTTGTCATTAGTGACTACAGGAATAGGTACACAAACAAACATGGTACAACGAAGAATGGGATGAACGAAGGGAGAACATGCAAGAGGACAGGTTCACTAATGGATGAACAAACAATGCATGCAAAGAGATATGCTCGTGAATGGATGATCATGAAAATAAGTATTCATGGATGGATAGATGCGAAAAAATGCAATATGTGCTCATGGATGGATGGACGGATGAACATGCACCTTTCATGAATGGATGAACTTGTCAAGCTTACCAACATACAAGCAGGGAGCAATGTGCAAAAGAAATACCAAGTGAATCACTGACCATCAAAGACTCTGCGCACTTTTCCATGAAAAGGTGAAGTTGTGACACACCATGAGGACATCCATCACCCAATAGCACTGCAACTCAACATGCACGCTAGTAGTAGCACGAATATACTAGCATTGTCATGTTGATCCATGTCATGAGTCATGTTGTCCACATCTCTACTATGGGCCATACTATCAATCAATGTAATGTAACGTGGAAGTCCAAGTGACCCACTTTTTGTACAAAGAATCATGTAAGGTCAAAAATTAATGGAAGTCAAACAATCAGGGAGGCAGTCGGACAACCACACGAGTCAGTTTCACCCTTGGCTATAAATACCCCATCATTTATTCATGCTAAGGACTTTTCACCTTAGCTCCTCCAACATAGCCAAGGTAGCCTGTAATATTTTCTTTGAGAAGTAAGTAGTAGCTCCAACGCCCGACCGACGAGGTTAGTGATGTATGGTGTAACGATGTGTCTTGGAACTTTTGCTTAATTAAAAAGCCTACTAACAGGCCAACACATTTTCACACATGTATTGTAACTACCTTAAGACTAATCTTATCGTAGCTACATGGTATCACAACCTTCCACCGAACTCCATAAAGAACTGGGGTGAATTCAAAAGCATGTTCCTTGAGAATTTTGTTGATGGAAAGACCCCATCCATGCTACTCAAATAATTGGGAAGCCTAAATATGGAGGGGAAAAAAGTGAAATACTTCAATCAAAGGTTTACACACATATTGAACAAATTTGTAGCGAACACCAAACCTCATGATGCCATCACTATTGATTACTACACATCTGCATTATCGACCAATATTGCACAGTTCATCAAGTGAGCTATGAAACCAACACTTCTGGAAAACTACAAAGAGGCTATTGCTGTTGAGAAAAACATGCACGCAATTGGAGTCATCAAAGATGACGAATTGAAAAATGACTCCAAAGATGCGAGCAAGAAGTCCCAAGTGATGGCAAGCAAGGGTAGAGAAAAGGAAACAACTGATATTGAAGCCCTCACTTGCCTCATTAAGAAATTGAATACAGAAGTGTTTGATCTCAAACAACAGAAAACATACACATTTGCAAGTAGCCATCCACCAAGGCAAAGACAGGAAAGTAGCTCATTAGAGAGAAACTGGTCTACTCCAAAAATTGTGCAAAGCTCTGTCTTGCAAGTTGAATAGTGTGCAGAACCTAAGTTTGTTCATTCCACAAAGAACATCATGCCAAGAACTCTTGTTCGAACTAGAAGTGAGTCGTGAACTCTGTATGCAGTCATAATTTCGATGGGGAAAACAGTATGTAGGAGCAGTTGGAAGACACTGATAAAGACGATGAGGTTACAGCTAATGAACCATCAAGTTCTGGGCATGTGATGAATGCATATCAGTGCTCACAAGTAAGGTCGAATATGAACACCAATAATTAGCCCCAAAAGAAAAATGATTGATACAATCTCAGGAGTAAAGGGGCTCCCCTTACACTTGAGGAAGCACAAGAAAAGATGAGACTATTGTTGAGGAAGGTTGATCCACCAGCTTCCCAAAAGAAGAAAACACAGAACAAGTTTGGGAACACAACAACGAACAAAAGTACATCCATGAGTAGCAAGCTTAAAAAGACTCTGCTAGACAACACGAACATTTGTTCTACCCCAGACCACTCAGCAAGTCTACCACCTCTAGAATAGAACATTATAGATGACATGAAGAAAACTCGAACGAACATCAGTTTGTTCGAGTTAGCTAAGATCCATAGTCAACGAGACATCCTGTTGCGTGCATTGACATAGAAAACAATGTACATTACGACCTCTACTAGCAAGGGAGCAAGCACACCTCCCGGATCGCTTTTCCACTATGCTCAACACACTCCAAATGGAAGAAGCCAACTCAAGTTGCCCTCCATTCCTACCATCATTCGAAATATTTAACTACATTGTTCACAACTACTTGTTTGATTTCGGCGCAAGCATCCAACTCATGCTGCTCTCCATTGAAAAAAATATCAATGCACAATGGAGCGAGACATATGTGTGAATCATACATATTGATCGAACATTGGTACCAACAATTGGTGAACTACGAAACATGATCATCTGACTATGTCATGACGGGATAGTCCACCAATGCATCAAAATAGTTGCTATGGACATACCAGAAGCATACAGTCTACTACTGAACAAAGACTGGTCCAGCAAGCTAGAAAAATATTTTGCTACAGACTGGTCTCACATGTGTCTTCCATACAATGAAAAATGCAACTAGATCTGGATTTTATCCAAGAGGTATATGAAACACAATGTCACTCCCCTTAATGGTGAGAATGAACCATTAGCCTTCGTAGAACTCATGTTTGTCAATTTCCTCCTTGAAACAACATTGGGGTGTCATCCTACATGGCTAGCTCCAACCCCACCAGACACGCAGTTGGGACTCCTTCCTTGCCCAACTGATGGTAATGAAATATGTATAGTACATTATACCAATAGTATCAGTAGTAGTAGTACTGGCACATCAAGAGGTCTGTGTATAAACAAGTTGAGGACCATGTACTTTGATGGATTAAACACACAAGATGACTCACAAGCCAAGTCTGTCCTGATCGACCCTTACAACAAGAAGCATATGGTTTCAAGTCACTTGGAGTTTGAGTGCATGAACAATGCTCATGAGTATGAAGCACTCACATTAGGCTTGCAGAAATCCATCAGCCTCAACATGGTTTTGCTCAAAGTGGTAGGTGATTTAGAGATAGTGGTATGGCAGGTATGTAACACCATTCACTGTTTGTCACCACATCCCAAAAGTTACCAGCAAGAGATATGGCAACTAATCTCAAATTTCCAAGAATTTAACATGATTGTTGTACCACGTATGTGTAATGCAGTTGCCAATGCTTTCACAAATGTAGCTTCGAGGATGTCACCAATTAGGGATATGTTTACTATTGAAATTTTGTACAAACCATCTATCCCAGATAACATAAATAATTTATGTGTGTTTAATGATGATCAAAAGATACTACATTTCATGGCTGATGTTGATGTCTTCAAAGATGCAACAATAGATGATGATGAGCACGAGTGTTCTTTACATGTGAAATCTAGTAATAGGAAAGGCCACCTTATCACAAAAGGGATGGTGACATTAGAAAATCTTTATGACTTGCAAGAACATTTTCAGGGGCTAAAGAACATTATGACCCACAGTTCCACCATGAGGCTTGAGCTATTTAACCTAAGAAAGCAAGATCTTAATTTCATTTATCTTGGTACATGTTGCACATAGCAAGAGCAGAAATCGTTTGTCTGCTTATTCAAATAGTACTGAGATGTGTTCGCGTGGATGTATGATGATCTGAAAACTTATGACTTGCGGATCATCCAACACATCATCCCGATCAAAGAAGGGGTCAAGCCATATCAAGAAAATCTGAGGAAAGTACATCCATCGCTTGAATTCCTCATACAGAAAGAGTGTACTAAGGTATTAGATGCATGGATCATATACAATGTTTGTCATTCCACATGTTTCAAATATTTTTCCTGTATGTAAGTAGTTCGGGGAAATCTGCTTGTGTGTTGATTTTCGGAATGTAAACCAGACCTTGGACAAAGACAATTTTCCCATGCCATCTATGGACCACATTCTGGAAACAATATCTGGGGAAAAAGTATTTTCTCTTCTTTACAGTTTCTCATGATACAATCATGTTCTGGTAGCATAACCTGACAGGCTTAAAACTACTTTCTGTAAAAAGTGGGGTATGTTTGCTTACAGACAAATGTCGTTTGGGCTTGTAAATGCAGGCGCAACCTTTCAACACACCATGGACATCACTTTTTGTGGAATGATCAGACAGAGTGTAGTGGTACACCTCAATGATGTGACTGTGTTCTCAAGAAGACGAGGAGACCACATACACCACTTGAAGAAAAAATTTGAGCGATGTTGGAGATATGAGATTTCCTTAAATCCCAAAAAGAGTGTATCCGCAGTGTCTTAGGGGAACCTTCTCAGACACATTGTTTCCAAAAGTGGGATCAAGGTGGATCTAGACTGAGTCTAGACTATTACATCGATCCCTCACTTGGCCAACAAGAAAGCCATGCAGTCCTTTTTGGGCAAGATAAAATTCCTCTGGAAGTTCATCGTAGATTATGTGCAGATAGTTAACCCCATGCAGGACATGATATAGAAAGATGCAATCTATAGTTGGGGAAAGAAGGAAAAGTATGCATTCACCCAGATCAAGTAGGCCATTGTAGAAGCTCCTACACTCTACAACCGAGACTTCATGAGAGGTTCTTGCTATAGAACTTTTACCTATGATAATTCACTAGATGCATTACTCGCTCAGAAGGACAAAACAAATGATGAATGTCCCATCTCCTTCATGAGCGCAAACATGCAGGGACCTGATCTCAACTACCCTACCATTGATAAGCAAGCGTATGATGTATACAATGCAGTGAAACAATTCAGGCCCTACTTGCTGAAGAACCATTGTATAGTCTTCATCCCTTACCCAACAGTCCACACATTGCTTGTACAACAAGAATTGGGTGAACAACATGCAAATTGGATGACATGCTTGCAATAGTATGATCTTCAAATCAAGCTAGTTCACATGATCAAAGGAATTGGGCTCTACATACTTGCAGCTAAAGCAGTACATGCTCCAGAGAGTGAAGAAGAGCTCGTCAGGTAGGAGCAGGAAATTTAGATGTATGATATAAGGTGAGCAACACCTATTGAAGATGAAACCTCTTTGTATTCAGATGTGTTCCAGTACCTTGAGAGTGACACCGTACCTTCTCACTTTTCCATTAGACAGAAGAGGGAATTACACCTTAAAGCCTTAGCATATCAGTTGGTGCAAAAGTGCTTTAAAGAAAGCATATTAATAGAGTTTTTCTCAGGTGCCTGGAGGCACATTAATCAGAGAAGGTACTTCAAGATCTCCATGATGGATCCACCAGGGGTCACTTTGAAGGAAACACCCACTACACACAAATTTATGTGAGCCGATTTCGACTAAACCACTTTATTCAAGGATGCACATGCTTATGGCCACAAGTGCCTGGTCTATCAGCAATGCATTGGCAGAACACCAAGATCAGTAGCCCCAGTGCACCCTATTCTAGTGACTAAACCATTCCAATAGTGGGGCCCGGACATCTTTGGGGAAATCTTCCCACATTCATAAAAGAAACACTACGACATTCTAAAAACAACTGATTACTTCACACAATGGATAGAAGCAGTTCCACTCAAACAAGTGAACGATGAGGAGGTCATCAGCTTCCTCCAACAGAACATCATCTCATGCTTCGGCATTCCAATATCACTTTTTTTTTTATAATGCAATGTACTTTTCATCTTTAAAACTCTATGATTTTTCATTACAGGATGGTATTGTGCTAAAGCATTCATCTAACTATTACTCATAAGGAAACAATCTCATAGAATCCACGAATGAAAACCTCATCTACATAATCAAGAAGATCATTTTCTCTCTGTAGCGCAACTTGCATACCACCCCGATGAATGCATTATGGGCTGAATGTGTAACACCAAAGCCCTCTTTGAATACCTCACCATACTTCATGGTCTATGGTAAACAAACCATCCTTCTACCTAAAATATATTTGCCTGCACTTTAACTTTCCCAAGAATCTCAAGGCAAGCCTTGCCAGCTAGTTCAACATAGGATGGATGCTATCCATAAGCTTTAGGAAGAAAGGATGAAAGCAAAAGAAAAATTCACTCTCCACTAGAATCGTATCAAGAGATGGTTCGATAATAATTCTATAGGGAAATCTAACTTCAGTGTTGATGACTTATTTATGAAATGGGATAAGTCCCATGAAGAAAAAGGCAAACATACGAAGTTCCAGTCCCTGTGGATTGGTTTGTACACAGTCCACGAGAAGCTTGGCCCACACACGTATTGTCTACAATCACTTGATGAGAGGATTGATATCCTTCTTTTCAATAGCCAAGATCTCAAGCATTACTTTCAGTAGGTCGGGCCGTGCCCTGTGCCATGTACATAGTCTACTTGTTGTTTTTTCTTTTCATCTTGTTTTCTTTGCTTACTATCTTTGTTTTTACTTTGATTGTTCTGCTTACTATTTTTTCTTACATTTTTTTTTTTTTTTCGATATATTACTGTTTTTGTTTTTATAAATAAGTCTTATAACCTACTACGTTCTGGCTTTTGAATAGAGTATGTGGCTGAAATTTGAAGAGACTTGTGACACTGTAGCACTTGGTCAGTCTTGCATCCATCTTCTTTGTGCTTGGTTATAACTTTCCACCGATGAAGTCTTGATGGAAAATACGAGCCATCTGCAAGGGAAATTTTGGTCCAACCATGAACCTATGTCCACACTAGGAAGCCCCATGTGTGTACTCAGCCTTCTGCTCTCTGTGTTCAAGCTCATCCAACTAGTAGAAATGGAGAAGGGGAAATCTAGATGAGAAAACCTATGTCAAAGGTCTTACATTCTTCTCTAAATGAACAACCTCTTCTTATCTCAATAAGTTGGGATCCCTCCTTAGACCCAAAATAAATAAGTGCATATGCAGAGTCCTCTTGAAAAAATACAAAGGTCAAAGAAGAGAAAGGCTTCTTACGCAGAGAGGTTAAGCATGCAACTCCAATGGGGTACTTACCAGGCTCACTAGCGGTGGAGCAATGTGTGTGTTCCTACTTGACTCCTTCGGGGTACTATCTAGGCCTGCTGGCAGTGGAGAAACACTAGATATGAAAACTTATACTCTAAAAATCTTCAACTCATGAGCTAAAATACCCTTCCCAGACTCGAAAAATTGTAATCAAGCTGAAATTTTGATTTTGCTTCACTGAGTTGGCAAAAGGTGAGCCACATATGTCCATGGGGTAAGTGGGGAAGTCAAGATAACCCACATAATGATTTAATACTCCCTGAAATATGAAGGCCTTATGCTAGCAATCAACCAAAATAGAGAATATAGAGTTCTACCAACCTGTTGCCAAGTGTTTTAGAAGCTACAACCACTCTCCAAAATTTTGACCTACAACCAATTTCAGAGCCTCCCTTGAGAGTTTCACTTGATGATTTCACACACTTGGGTTCACTCCATGAGCTCGTGTGATTCTCACATCCACCTTGCTTGTTCATTTCATCCAAGTTTTGCATGTTGATGTCAAATTCATGTTTGCAACCATGTTTTGGTCATGCTCAAGGTCTTCGCTTCGTGTGTACATGTTGTGTTCACTATGAAAACATCTGTTGCAGTCACACACAGAGTGACATTCACTGTTGTGCAAGCATCATCATCATCAACCAATGATCAATCACAAGTTTCGTGCTTGTCATTTGTACCGTCGATCAGTCATGTTCAATGTGTGTGTCTAGATGGTTTGAGTCGTCTCGTCGTCGAGTCATGTAAGTGTGTGTTTGCAGGATCACATATGCATCTTTCACTCATTCACATACTTAGTCATTTTTGCTGAATTTTTAATGACTAGACTCCCCTCTGATAGCCGGACCATCACCCTGCCATCGACTCGATCGACTGTCACATAGAACAGTGCAGAAGCACCATGCAAGTCATTTCAAGCTATGCTGCTTGCAAGAAAATCAATCAGTCTTCATGTTGGTCAACTGGAGAGTTTGACCTAGCAACCGCCCTAAGACTCACTCCCCTCAAAAATTTCATAGAATTTGTAGCCCTTGCCCACTCTACTAGCTAAGAAAATTGTGTAGATATGCTAGACAGTCACCCAGTTCCTATCCCTATCTCCCTCAAAAAATTGCGTAGTTTTTCTAGCTAGTCCTCCCAACAGTCGACCGGTTTCTCACTAGGAAAATTGCATAGCTTTCATGAGCAAGCCCTCTACTGCCCAGTAGTCTGCTTAGCTCAGAAAATACGAAGAGGTGATCAGCAGGATAGCCTCCCAACATCAATGTAGTTCTTCCCGGTAGCCAACTGGTAGTTCCCCTTAGGAATTGTGTAGTTTTGGCTACCAAGCTCCAAAAGCTAACTTCTAGTTCACTCCAATATTTGTGCAGTTTTTTCTGCCAGTGACCTAGCAGCAAATTGCCAGTTCCCTCCAGGAATTGTACAGTTTTGGCTACTAGTGTCCTGGCAGCTAGCTTCCAGTTCCCTACTGATGGACCTGTTGAGCTTACCGACGTACAAGAAGGGAGCAACGTGCAAAAGAAACATCAAGTGAATCAATGACCATCGAAGAATCCACGCAATTTTCCTTACGGAGGTGAATATGTGACACATGATGAGGACATCCATCACCCAGCAGCACTGCAACTCAACATGCACATGAGCAACAACACGAATGTACTAGCACTCATGTCGAGCCATGTCATTAGTCATTTCGTCCAAATCTCTACTATGATCCATACTATTAATCAATGTAATGTAACATGGAAGTCAAAGAGACCCACTTGTTGAACAAAGAGTCATGTAAAGTAGAAAATTCATGGAAGACAAGTAGTCATGAGGGTAGTCAAACATTCACAAGGGTCAGTTTCACCCTTGGCTATAAATACCTCCTCATTTGTACATGCAAAGGACTTTTCACCTCAGTTCCTCCCACATAACCAAGAGTCTGTAATACTTTCTTTGAGGAGTAAGTAGTGGCTCCAATGCCCTGCCCATGGGGTTAGTGATGTATGGTGTAACAATGTGTCTTGGAACTTTCACTTAATTTAGAATCCTGCTAACAGGCCAACACGTTTTCACACATGTATTGTAACTGATGTAAGACTAATCTTGAACACTTGTGATGCATGTTTCTTTAACTTGTGTTTAACACTTTAACTCATTCACTTGTTGTAATACATAATCTATTAATGAAAATGTGTTTTATATGATGTTAACATTGTCCTACCCATGGTTGCTACCTCCCTAGACATCAGACATACCTTCCACATAAAACCTTTTATAACAACAATTGCACTCGCATGGACTCATCCACTGAGTGTTGTACATGTTATCTTCCCTTATGTGTTGTGACTTCCACATCTGTGTGGACTACTCCCCCAGAAGATGTGAATATCTCATTGTGTTGTGTGTTCCTAATAGAGTTGGGGCTTCATCCCAACTGACTTGAGACTCACTACCATCGTCTCCCTCTACATTGAAAGAACCACTAACACAAGTGAAACTTATAATCACTATGCATGCGAATCTCACTTCTTGAAGACAAATAAGACCACTCTCCTATGCTGACAAGGAATAATTGAGGCAAATATTTAAGGTAATGGCAACTGCTCCATAATACCATATGGGACTCCCACACTAAACAGTGTGAGGTCTAGTTGGGACTTCATACTGGGGTGATCCCCTGAATGTTGGCGGGTCCAGCACTGTCAACAGTGCCCAGACCCTGAATTAAACCTATTTTATCAATTCTCTCATCTCCCATATGGTTGTATAACACTACATAATTTTGACTAAAACCCTCTAGTTGCATGCATGATTCCTACAAGGGAGTGATTGTAGTCTGTTTCACCCAGTTTTGTGCCTGTGACCACAAGATTTAAGCCACCTTTATGTGCTAGGATCCAAACCTCTTCCAAAAACTTAATGAAACTTCCCTAAACCATGAATGACAAGTAGAAGTCCTTCCATACAAATAGTAGCCAAGAAATAAACCTAACAATGCATAGCCATGAAACACATTGCATCAAACATATCTTGAACATGAAATCTACAGGTCATAAATACACATATGAACATAGGGGTCTCATACTTATCTAAGAGTTGTCAACAAGGTATAATTCTCTCTCGTATTAGCTATAATAACATCTATTAGCTCATTCATTTGATAACGAATCACATATTCATCAAACATGTTAAGGGCCATAAATAATATACATCATATAACCATCATATTATAACCAGGATATAAAACATGGAAACTCAACCATAATATCACTATCATAATCAATACATATACTCATTTATCACAATAAAAAATACCTCTTATTATCATATGAAGATTCCAACCAAGTCAGGGACTTCTATATACCATCCGACCATAGACTGGGCTGAACCAAATCTTTCTTTCAACCAGTCACCGCCATGCCATATTCTGAGCATTAATGTGGGATCTCATGGAATAAACCAAACAAAACTAAACTAGGGTTTCCATAGGCCAAACCACCTCCACCTTCAACCAATGATTCCACCTCATGGTTAGACATCACTAACCATCACTAGATCATCCTCCATCCCAACTGTCCAAGGCTCAAGAGAGTTTGTTCCAACTAAATATTCCAAGACTAATACCTCAACCCATAGCTATTGCTGGGATTCTAAAGAACTTCTCTGACCAAGGCTCTAGGACTAGTAACTCAACCCAACAAGGACTCTAGATAAATTTTCCAATGAAGGTTTCCAAGACTCATAACTCAACCCAAGTTGTTAGTGGGCTTCCAAAGCATTTATCTAACCAAGGCTCCCATAACAACAACTCAACCCATAGCATAAGGAACATGAGAACAAAATAGAAAAAGGAAGAATCTAAAACCCATAACACCATGGCTATCCAGGAAATGGAAAGGCTAGGAAAAACCACTATCAATCCAGATAATCCTCCATGCTAATGACACATCATAACCAAGAAACCACATGCATATGCCATGCATGCCAAAACTAGCAAGGAAACCATACATGAAACTTGATATTTGCAAAGAAATCTAGTTGTAGTTGTTGATCCTACTGTCCTCTTACGCTTTTCCTTGCTCCAAATCTAGAATATGGCACACTCCTCCAAGGGTGCTCCAAGAAAACTCTTTTCCAAGAGCATGAGAGAGATAAGCAAGAGAGATTTCTAATACTAAATTGACAAAATACCATGCACTGATCCTCAAAATCCTTTTCATCATTGAGGCCTCTATTTTCTTTATTTTTCTCTACTTTTCCTTCAATTTCCTTCTTATGCAAATCGGTGACCTTTCATCTCCCTTTTCTACTATTTTTGATTATTTTCATAAATAAAATGCCAATTAATATCTCTTTTCCTTTGCCAAATTCCTTATCCATACTAAACCAAATGAACACTCGCTAGGATTTTTTTTCCCACCATTCAGCTTGGAATACTTGTCCCATGACCTTCGTTTTATATTTTTTTACATGGGAATTTCAACCAAGGTTGTTACACACAACTTCATGAATGTGCTTACCTTGAAGAAAACCTAATTGTTCATGTGAGATTTAACTAGAGAGAATTGGATTTATCCCAAGAGATATCAGTTTTCCACTATCTTATAGGCCATATTGCAAAATGCAATTTTCTTAAATTATTCAAATTTATCTAGATGGTCAAATTTAGAGAGAAGTGAAATTAGAGTAGAATTTAAGAAGCCATGCATCTTTATCGAATTCTTAATCTATCCCAGCATGCAAAAGCATGTCATTACTAATAAATTCAAAAAAGGATAAGAAGAACTCGATAATCCAACCATCAGGGCTTGGACTCATATCCTTTTTGAAGGTATTCATAGATGAAAATAACTCTAAGTTGGTAATATCCCTTAGGAATCCTCGATTCTCTTCAGGGGTGACAAGCCTTGGAAATTACTAAATCATAGAATTGGAGGCTCTAAGGGAGCACCTAGGGTTTTCTATTAAGAGTCTCTTAAAATAGTCCACCCCAACATTAGAATTATGTTTGAAAGTGTGAACCCTATCATCAGTATCAGTCACAATATCACAAATGGTATTTTTGTTCCTTCTATGAGATGAAAAATTATGGAAGTAATTTGTATTTATATCTCCCTTGGAAATATAAGTGGCCTTGTTGTTTAGTCTCCAAACTATTTCCCCATCTAGGATTAATTTATTTTTGAGACTGGTTAATGGTGTTGG
The DNA here is from genome assembly GCA_000404065.3 of Pinus taeda. NCBI lineage: Eukaryota > Viridiplantae > Streptophyta > Pinopsida > Pinales > Pinaceae > Pinus > Pinus taeda. The sequence goes on from APFE030219807.1 coordinate 91,618, forward strand.
AACCATCAACATGTCAAGGGATCTCCCTAGTAAGAAGTCCCAAATAGACCTCACACCATTTGGAGTAGGAGTCCCAACAGTGGGTAGTACATTAGTGCCTTGACTATAGTAGCGCACAGAGGTAAGTATGATAGCTTTGTCAGAAACAAGTGTGTGAACTTGCAACGAGTCAAGTGAGATGCATGGGGGGTTCTAACACACAGAAGGGGAAAGGAAGTGTGTCCCTTGAAAGCCTATAATAGTACATAGCCTGAAAGGAAAACACGAGTTGAATGACGTCACACGATGGAAGTGGAATAGTCCACAGTCCAAAATTTCAGGTTAATATAGCAAGACGTTTTCAACAATATTCGTACAATCATATATAAAATAGTTCATACACAAATGCATAAGTGAAATAACATACATTGCTAAAGTAACTAGAAAATTCGAAGTACAATAACAACATATGCATGAAAAATTGTTGGCTCAATTATATAATTAAGTGAAAGTTCCATCCATACATACACCATTGACCACCACTAGCCTCAATAGTTGAACATTACAATCAACATCGTGTGCTCTTCCAAAGCGATGTACTCACTCTACTTTGTGGAGAAGCTAAGGGTCATCACAATACTCTCCAATCCTTCTCTAAGAAATACCTATCCAAAATCATGGCTCCCAAAAGCCTTTACTATGAGTTATGAGGTTCTATATATAGAAAAGGGTGGGGTGATGCTTGACATTCCCCTTTGACTCTTGGACTACCATCATGACTCTTCACATTACATAGTGACCATTCACATTCTAGTGGTGACACTTGGAATTTCACTTACAACATATTTAAAATAATAAAATTTCAACATATACACATGTGGAACAAAAATAGGCTTGAGTCAGTCTAACAAGACAAACAACATCACTTGGGGTCTTGGGGAAAAACCAACTCGGTAACCTCCTCGTAGTGGTTTTCGATGACGAACTGATTCGAAGCTTGGTACTATGCTATCGTGTCCCCATATTGTTTGGTCATATCTTTATCAAAGAGGACTCTCACCTCAATGGATTCTAGGTATATGTTTATGAAACCTCTCTCCAACTCATCCTAAATCATGTGCACCACTCTCCTAAGTGTGGTTGGACCACTGATGTACTTCTACATTTTCTCTATGCTTAGCTACAAGTCATCACTGGTGGCTTCGCACATTAATTTCTCTATGTACTTTCCAACCTCCAGCCTAACTTGGTTCTTCCTCATGGATTGAGTGAGGATTCCAATATAAGAGTTTGTGAGTGTCCTCACTATGAGCTCTAGATTCCTATACAACTCTGCATAAGAAGCCTAAATGCTGGTGATGAGCGAACGGAGCTACTCATAGTTTCAGATGAACATCTGAATCCATGATTTTTCTAGTTGTGTCTGCATATTCATCATCTTGTGCAAGGAAAGTGGGGCCCCTTTGTACTTCATCATCCATTCCTATACATGCACAATGGTAGCATGGATCTCTCTCAAAGTTTGGGTTGTCTTTATGTACTGGTGCTAAAAATTATATAGATGGATAAACACTTTGTCTAGGGTGACAAATATTCTATACAACATCTGCATGGTGGTCTCCAAAGTTTATATCTCGGCATGTATTTTAGTTCCTCATTTATGCCATAGTGGATCCTGCAGACTACTCTATTCTCTACTTATCCTCTTACAAGTACTTTTCCATCCGATCATTCTCTATTATCAAGAACTTGACCATCGAACTCATGGCTTCTACATAAGCATAAGAAGTCTTGTCCATGGCAATTGGATGTCTTCTAACATCTGATACAATCACCCTTTCCTCTATGTGAGTAGGTAATGTGTGATCATCTAGGAGTTGCTTTCTACATGCTTGTACAATCCTATGTTGTGACTTGTCAAATGATAGATTGTACACATCTATCTTTGAATCATCATCAAGGAGAAAAACCTCTCCTTGCTTTCTCATGACCTGCTGTGATTCTGGAAGTGGGAGAGACTATGATGCGAACTCAGATACTCTCGAAGTGAGATCAATGTCTTGGTCCTATGGCTCTTTTTCTGTCTCCATGTATGTTGCCTCAACCATTTGCTAAACTAGCTGAGTGAGTTTCCAAACCTATATGTGCTTACCTTCTTCTTCATTTGTTGTTTGCTCTGCTATCTCAACCTATATAGGTGTGGTTTTCTCTGTCACTATGCCTTTCATTTCCTCCCATTCCTATTTCTACTTTTATTGCCTTTCTCTCCTCCTAAGCTCCTTCTCAACTTTTCGCTTATTTTCTATTTCCTACAACTTCCTCTTCGCATCTTCCAACCTTTTCTTATCTCTCTTCCTCCATTCTACTCTCCTTTCACACTATCACCTCTATCTCCAAATCTACTTTCTCAACAAGAGTATCTACTCTGAACTTGTAGCTTTACTCAGCCTCTGCGCTCTCAGTAATCTTCCTCTTACCTTTATCTTGCATAAGTTTGTTGTTGACTGTTGTTGTTGTTGTTCTTCCTATGGTGTTTTTTCCAGCATTTTTGTCTTCCATTCTACATCCATGTTGTCTAGTTCATTGAGCCTAAAGGAGTTATAACAATACCTCCATGGATCTTCCTCTAGCCAATGACATGCCACGTGGATCCATGGGTAATACACCTTCACACACTGGTTCTTGTATATGTATTGGGGATCATACGGATTGAAACTCTTGGTGTTGAACCCAAAATTATTCAAGTCCTCGACCTCTGAATTGACATCCTTCAAGGTATAGATCTCATACAACACAATCTGCAAAGGAAGAGTAGGCCATGCTACCTTCTTCTTCATGTGTAGTCCTATTGATAGACTTGTGGAGATGTGGTATGAAATCTATTGCATAACCAACATGTCCATGGAAAACCTCAGTAGATCATGCAAAGGATTCTCCACACCAAACATACTAATTAAGGTGCCACCGGGTGAGGCATACCAATATGCAATGTTAAGCAATGCATGCATCACTTCTTAGGACATGCAAGGTGGATCATATTTGAATATCATCCTATACAACAGGGTGATGAAGTGGTTAGAAAACCTTGCTATGACTCCTTAGTAGCTACACTTAGAGAGAAAATTGTAATAGATGTTCACAACATCCTGTGATGGTTTCCATGTCCAACCCATGCCAGGAAACTTTTGTTGTGCATATATTTCATCAAGAAGGTATACAAACATAAACAATCTTGCTTGGTCATCCTTAGGTGGACTTTGGGCATTAAACACATGCACTTTCAACTGAAGATCCAACATGTCAGACCATTTGAATGGTCTTTCTCATTACCAACTGCTCCAATATAAGCACCCAACTCTATAGGAAGGTCTCTTTGCTCTCTTGGCCATACAATTCACATGCAAAGATGACCAAGAATTGGTGAACCTTCCTAAGTGACTTCGTCTTGTAGACCTTGTTGGGGGTCACTCTGAACTTTGATTTCTCTTTTACCCAATACTTCATGATGTCTTTAGTGTTCACATTGTTGTTGGGAGTGTATAACAATGCATCCGTGTAGTTCACAAACTGCACCAAGTGATACATCTTATGGTAGTTTTTCGTCCTTAAGGTGGAAATTTGTGTTCCACTGGTACTACTTTGTGTCATCATCTCATGATCGGTATGTGAGACAATCTAGTGAATGATATCTACACACAGGAAGGTGGGGTACCTACATGCAACCATTTACAAGCCTAACTTGTGAATGTTGACATAGATCTGTCGATCTTTGAGATATCCCTTAAAGCTACCTGCAAATTTGTCCTTTATTTCTTTCCATGTAATCCTTATTTCCTTTCTATGAACAATTACTTGTCTTCATAGATAGGCAAGTTCATTGTCACCTGTTCAACTATATCTCTAATGCTTCTCTCTATAGTATCCTCTTTTTCAAATGTCTTGGAAACCATGATGCTTGTACTACTGAGAAGCTTCTAAACAACTAATGTACCTAGAGATAGAGCGGACACTCGTGGTAAGAAAATGTGAGCTTGAAAGCAAAAATCACTTCAAGGATCGATCATGCAACAAAGTGGACTGGAACTACACAAATTTTTTAAGCGTAGTCAATATGGCTTGTTGTGGACTGGAACTACGCAATATACATTTCAGTCTAGCTTGATGCTGGTTGGGACTACGCATTGTGCAATTCTAGTTGGTAAGACTGGGGACTGTTTGTTGGAACTGCATAGAGCACTACTAGAGCCAGTCACTAGTAGCCTCTTTGCAATTCCTTGAGCCAAGGTAAAGCCTTGAGTTCCTAAAATGTGTAGTGCATGCTGGGAAGAGCTAGATATGGTCCAAGGTAGCCCATATCTACCTAAGGGAAACTTGAAAATGAGTAGATATAAATGCACAATAAAAAGATGGCACAGATCTAAGTGGATGATCATGCATGCAATCAAAGAAAGTACCAAAATCAGTCAAATGGATGAAAAATGAAGCTGGTGGGAAGATTTGCTGCAATGGAAATCGTTAGTGAAAAACAGGGTTCTGCATGTGACGCTTAAGAAATACAATGCAAAACTTGAAACAAAGCTTCTACAAGTTAAAAACAAAAAAAAAAAAACTAAAATTCCAGAGGTCATTCAACAAAACATGCAAAACAACACTCGCACAAGCCAAGGAAACAAAAGTGATAGAAAAAGCAGCAAAAGACGTGGAAAGCAAAACTTATCCGGAAAATTTGTGTAACTCCCACTCCTAAAAATAGATCCCTATTTTTTAGGGATGATTTCTCATTTTTTCTTTCTTCTTTTTTTGGGAAAGGTTTTCATGCATGCATGGAGTAATTTTGTAGTTTTGGAGGAAACCGGGCAACCTTCCAACACATGAATCGTGCAGTAGCTAAGTGAATTCTTATGCACAATTCCTGGGCTGAGTGGTTCTGGATGCCTCTTATTCTCTGTGCAATTTCCCAGCTAAATAAAATCTATCAGATGGGTCTACACATTTCTTGATACGAAGCTCATTGTTGGGATGATCTACACAATTCTTGAGAGCAAAACTCATTGTTGGCCTGCTCTATGCAATTCCTCAGAGCAAGGTTGGATACCCTCTAGGACTACGTAGTTTTCCATGGTAGTGTAAGAACCTGATATAACCAAAAATAACAAGGGTCATCATGTTGTTAGAGGGCAAAGAAAGTAAGAGAGCACAAGTTGTAAAGTGATAGACAAATTCAAATGAAAGCACAAGTACCTTAGTTGTGCAAGCCAAGATGCTAAGATTTAAGGAGGGAGACTCCAAAATGAAGTGAAGGAAACATTTTGGAGGGTGGTTGTAGCTGCTACAACATTGGTGACACAATGGTAGAATTTCAACTCTCCATATGGACTTTATCATGTGTAAAGAGAGTCAAACTCCTCCGGAAGTATTGTTCGATTCTTTGATCGTCATGGCTTCCTCACTAGCTTGAGTTAAATATATAATCCCTTCCATTCTCTTGATCACTCAACACACATACCAAGTCAAGTCAAATAATATGTTTTGATTGGGGATGAGGGGTATATTGATGCACAAGTAATGTAGATTATCAGAGTTTTAGTTTCATCTCTGTTGTTGCTCCGCTGCCAGTAGGCTTAGTCAGTACCCCAGTGGAGTCACTTCAGGAACACAAGCGTCACTCTGCTAATAGTGAGCTTGGATAGTACCCAGATAGAGTTACTTGCTTAACCTCTCTACACAAGAAACCTTTCTCTTCTTTCACATTTATTTTATTTTTTCATTTTTTTCAGAGAACTGTGCATAGGCACTTATTTGTTTTCATGAGGGGGAATAGGGATCCCGACTTATTGAGAGAAGAATAGGTTGTTCCTTCAGAGAAGTATATTATATATACCTCTAACACACTTTTTAATGTTTTCCCCCTCTCCTTACTCTACTTTATTGGGTTGACAAGGGTTAACCGAATATAGAAAATCTCATTAGAGTAGGTGGTACTAGTTAAAAGTGTAAGCGTTGTGTTTTCACCAAGACTTACTTTGGACATAACATATTTTCCATTCGTGTATCATCACCTGAACAAAAGATATTTATAAAGGGGATAATAGATAACCCAATGTTGATAGTTGTACAAGTACTCTTGTACTTCACCCTACTTATCTCAAGATTCAAAAACAGTTTCATGGAGAAGCTAAACCTACGGGTGCAATACAAACAAACAAAAAAAAAAGCAAAGGGAAGAAGAAAAAAAATAAAACAAGCAAAGATAAACATGAAAGAAAAGAAAACAAGAAAGAAAACACTACTCCTACTCCTAAGCTAAGCATTGAATGAGCCTACTCATGTGAAGTGATATTTCCAATGCAGTCATTGGTGCATTGGTTGACCCATGTTGGTGAAGGCATGGTCGATAAGAAAATATTAAAACAAACCAATACATGAGAAAGATAAAACAATGAAAACCAACACACTTGAAGTTTGAATGTGTCAATAGAAAAGAAAAAAATAAAAGGACAAGAAAAATACTCTATGGACATACCATGGTGTGACAACACACTATGTGTAGATGACGAACATGCACACTCTTTTGACCTTTGCAAACAAGAAAACATGCAGAAAGAAGAAATTTTTTGCTTCGCAGCATGACTTGATATGTATGAATCTTTCAATGCATGCGTGATAGGATTGTGATATTTTGGTGGAGGGTGTGAGATGTGCATATTAGATTGATTTTCAACGTGTGTGGGATAGTGATGAGGAGCTTGAGGTGTTTCAACGTATTTTTGATCAGGAGTGGAACCGACCTCAAGACAATGAGAACTTGACATAACTAGTAGCTCAGGCTGAAGTTCCTCGATAGCTTGAAGGTTTCCACTTTGTCAGTTGGTGTATCATCAAATACTGATGGCTAAGAAATATAAAAAACAAGTGAATTGTGATCAACTGAAGGATTAAAGAGATCATGAAATCCATCATCATAAAATTTGAGATGTAAATCGACATCCTTATGATATGACAAATCATATAGAGGGGTTGATGATAAACCTAATTTTAACCCTCTGAATTTTCAGAAAGAAAAGTTGAAGGATTGGGTGGATTTGAAAAGAATGATTTTTCCTCATAGCAATCAAATGACGGATTGATATCCTGTGTATCTTATGAATGATCAGAAATAGAAATATTCGGGAATGAATTTTCACAAGACAAATCATAAATTGTAGGATCACAAAAAATGTCTTGATAGAGTAGAAAAGGTGTGAACAGAATGAGTTCATCCTTAAGTGCAAGTTCTTCTTCATATTCCCACACATAGTCATAAAAAATGATAGTGCGGGTTGGATGCTCAACACCAACTTCGTCGACAACTTGATCCTCATGAACATCACATGCATAGTCTAGAATGGACGAACACAAGACACCAAAATCTACAGGATCAACAGAACAAAAGGACAGAGGTCAAGAAAACAATTTCTTGTGATAACCAATAGGCTCACAATCCACATCTATGCATATCTTCAAAGTAGGTGGGGTGGGAGGAAGTGACAGTTCAATAGATGGGTTCATAACTACTCCCACCTCGTCCTGCGGAGCTAGAGTTTTTTATTGAGGAGTGGACGACGGGTCACCTATGAAAATAATCTTATCTATCTTAGTTTTGGCAACTCTAACACTAAGGTATGCTGGTATGGGTTTGAATGATTCTAACTCATGAGGATTTTCAAAGACGTGAAGAATATACTGGAACCTTTCCCTGATAAATTTCTAATCAACTTCATCTTCCGAGATTTGAAAAGCAAGATTACAGAGGTAGTCTTAGAATTACACAATAGATTCATCTAGGGCTTTCAATAATTACATAATTTTTTTATTGAGTGCTTGATGGTCATAATGATAGAAAGCATGGAACAACTCATCAAGAATTTGATCATAAGAGTGAATGGATACTATGAGCAAGTACGACAACATTGCTTGATGCACTTATCAAACATGTAAGAAAATAGCCCACAAGAAATGTCTTCTGAGGGGACTTCATTCCTGTGACAGAAGCATATGAATGAAACTCCATACCTTAGCATTGTTTATTCACCTTCACCATCATACTTACATTGTAAAAATTCATCAAGGACGTCCTCTGACACTTCAAAATCGTCTACATGAGAAAAACAAGATGAAGGTATGATGGTATTGTAAGTCATGAATGATGTGCAAAGATTCAGAATAGACTTTGAGGGCTCATCTTGTCATATGTCCCTCCTTCTAGTGCCAAAAATGTTGATGGTGTTAGACCCGCCAACACATCAGGGGATCTCCCCATTAAGAAGTCCCAACTATACCTTAGATTGTTTGGAGTAGGAGTCCCAACAGTGGGTAGTACAATAGTCGAAAGCAAGTGTGAGACTTTGTAGTGAGTTAGGTAAGATGTATGGGGGGTTCTAACACATATAGGGGGAAATGAAGTGTGTCCCTTGGAAGCCTGTAATAGTACACAGCCTGAAAGGAACACACAAACTGAATGATTTTATAGGCTGGAAGAGAAATAGTCCATAATCAAAAGTGATGGGTTAATACAACAACACATCTTCAAAAAGATTCATGCAATCATATAAAAAATAGTTCATACACAAATGTGTAAGTGAAATAACATACATTGCTAAAGTAACTATAATAGTTAAACTAAAATAACAACATATGCATGAAAATGTGTTTCCTCAATTATTTAATTAAGTGAAAGTTCTATCCATACATACACCATTGACAACCACTAGCCCCAATAGTGGAATGTTATAGTCAACAATGACTACTCCTCCAAAGATATGAAATCTCTCTACACTGTGGAGAAGCCAAGGCTCGTAACATTACTCTCCAAGCCTTCTCTATGCAATGCCTAGCCAAACATTTGGCTCCCAAAATCTTTTACTATGAGTTACAAGGTTCGATATATAGCAAAGGGTGTGGTGACCATTGGCATTCCCTTTTGACTCTTTGACTACCCTCATGACTCTTCACATTACATAATGACCATTCACATTCCACTAGTGACACTTGGAATTTCACTTACAACATACTTACAGTAATATATTTTTCACATATATCCATGTGGGAAAAAATAGGTTTGAGTTAGCCTAACAAGACAAACAAAATCACTTGGGATCTTGGGGAAAGAATAACTCAGTAACCTCCTCACAGTGGTTTTTGGTGATGAACTGATACCAAGGTTGGTGTTGTGTTATCATGTTTCCATACTCTTTGTTGAAGTATTCATCAAAGTTTACTCTCACATCCATAGCTTACGGGTATATGGTTCTGAAACCTCTGTCCAGCTCATCCTGAAGCATGTGCAGCACTATCCTGAGTGTGGCTAAAACATTGATGTACTTCTGCATGTTCTCTGTGTTGAGCTACAAGTCATCATTGGTGGCTTTGCACATCAATTTCTCTATGTACCCATCGATCTCCAACATGACTTGGTTCTTCCTCATGGCTTGAGTGAGGATTGTGATGGAAGGGATCCCATGTGCCTCACTATGACATCCAAACTCATGCACAACCATGCATAGGAAGCCTCAATGATGGTGATGAGAAGAGGGAGGTGCTCATAGCTTTGAATCAACATCTGAATCTATTTTTTGTCTAGCTCTACCTACAACTTCATCATCTTGTTCAAGTAAAGAGGGGCCCCTTTGTACATCATTTTCCATTCCTATACATACACAATGGTAGATGGATGTCTCTGAGAGTTTCGGTTGTCTTTTTGTGTTGCTGCTGAAAGCCATATAGATGGACAACCTCTTTGTGTGGGATGAAAAATATTCTATACAATTTCTGCATGGTGGCCTCCAAAGTTGATATCTCCGCAAGTATTTCTTTCTTCATTTCTTCGATAGCAGATCCTGTGGACTACTTTGTTCTCTACCTAGCCTCTTGTAATTCCTTCACCATCCGATCATTCTCTACTATCAAGAACTTGATCGTCAAACTTATGGCTTCTGCATAAGCCTAAGAAGCCTTGGCCATGGTAGATGGATATATTCGAACATATGATACAATCACCCTTTCCTTTATGTGCACAAGTGATGTGTGATCATCGAAGAGTTGCTTTCTACATGTGTGTACAATCCTATGTTGTGACTTGTTGAATGACAGATTGTACACATCCATCTCTGGATCATCATCAAGGAGAAAAACCTCTCCTTTCTTACTCGGGACTGGTTGTAATTCTAGAGGTGGGGAAGATTGTGGTGCGACCTCGGATACTCTTGGCATGAGGTTGGTGTCTTTCTCCTATGGCACATGTTCAATATTCATGTCTGTTGCCTCAACCATCTGCTCAACTTACTGAGCAAGTTACCGAACCTGTACCTACTCACCCTCTTCTTCATATGCTGGCTACTATATTGTCTCAACGTGTGTAGGCACAATTTCCTCTATCAATGTGCCTTGACTTTCCTCTTGTTCCTATTTCTTATTTTCTTCCCTTTCTCTCCTCTAAGCTCTTTCTCTGATTTTAGCTTCTTTTTTGTTTCCTACAACTTCCTCTCTACATCTTCCAACATTTTCTTATCTCTCTTGCCCCATTCTACTATCCTTTTGTGTTGTCACCTCTTTGCCTCTATCTCCAAAGCTACTTTATCAACAAGAGTATCTTCTATGAACTTGTAGCTTTTCTCAGCCTCTGCGCTCTCAATAATCTTCCTCTTGCCTTTGTCTTGCGCAAGTTTGTTTCTCACTATTGTTGTTGTTGCTTCTTCCTATGGCGCTACTGCCTGTAGTTTTGCTTTCCATTCTACAACCATGCTAACCATTTCATTGAGCCTAGAAGAGTTATAGAAATACCTCTAAGGATATTCCTCTGGCAAATAACATGCCTCATGGATCCATCAGTAATAAACCTTCACACAATGGTTCTTATATATGCAGTTGGGATCATACAGATTGAACCTCTTGGTGCTGATCCCAAAATTCTTCAAGTCCTCAATCTCAGAATCTGCATCCTTCAAGTTATGGATCTCATACAACCCAATCCACAAAGGAAGATTAGGCCATGGTGCCTTCTTCCTCCTATGCAATCCTACTAATAACCCTATGGATATGTGGTATGAAACCTCTTACATGACCATCTTGTCTATGGAAAACCTTGGTAGCTCATTTGAAGGCTTCTGCACACCAAACATCCTGATGAAGGTGCCATAGGGTGAGGCATACCAATCTGCAATGTTAATTAATGTCTATGTCGCTTCTTAGTACATGCAAGGTGGGTCATGTTCGAATATCATCATGTTTAGCGAGGTGATGAAGTGGTCAGACAACCTCACTATGACTCCTCGATAGATTCCTTCAGAGAGAAACTTTCAATAGATGTTCATAACATCCTCTAATGGTTTCCATGTCCAACCCATGCCAAGGAACTGTTGTTGGGCACATATTGCATCAAGCAAGTACGCAAGCATAAATAATCTTGCTTTCTCATCCTTAGACGGACTCGGGGAATTAGACACGTGCACTTTCAACTGACAACCCAACATGTCAGACAAGTTGAATGGCCTTCCTTCATTTTCCAACTACTCCAACATAACCACCCTACTCTCTTAGAAGGTCTCTGTGCTCTCTTGGCCATACAAGCGGCATGGAAAGATGACCAAGAGTTGGTAAGCCTTCCTAAGTGACTTCATCTTGTAGACCTGGTTGGGTGTTGTTTTGAAATTTGATGGCTCTTTTACCCAACACTTCATGATGTCTCTATTGTTCACATTGTTGTTGGGAGTGTAAAATAGTGCATCAATGTAGTTAACTAGTTGCGGCAAGTGATACATCTAATGGTATTTTTCTGTATTGAAGGTGGCAAATTGTGTTCCATAAGTAATTCTTAGTGTCATCATCTTGGGATCGGTATGTGAGACAATCTAGTGAATGATATATGTGCATGGGAAGACGGGGTACTACGTGCAACCCTCTACAAACCTAACTTGTGAATGTTGATATAGAGCTTTCGATCTTCCAGATCTTCCTTGAAGCTCCTTGCAAATATGTCCTTTATTTCTTACCATGTAATATTCATGTCATTCTCTATGAACAGTTGCATCTCTGCATAGATGGGAAATTTCATTCGCATGTGTTCAACTACATCTCCAGTGCTCCTATCTACAATATCCTTTGATCTAGCTCTCTTGGAAATTGTTGGATTTTTGGGGCTTGACCCAGATTCAGAGGTAATTTAGCCAAACAAATCTCGATACTACTGGCCCTTTCGGCAACAATCCATAGAGTGCAGACTAAGGTCTCACCTGAAGTAGTATGGGAGGGTGCTAGAACCAGGTTTCTACACTCTAGAGATGTTTGATGAGTTCAAGTGGTCCGCGGTTCGACCTTGCATGTACGTCGCTATGCGCACTTACTCGCATCTTGCAGCTTGAGATGTTACCTTCATCTAGCCCTACTCAAGGGATGAATGTTGTTATTACCCAAGTATTTACTAGTATTCCACCGTTAGTTGATTTACTTAGCTTACTTTCCTACGTTAAGTTATACTTTGCAATATAAATCATTCATACGAGTGCATGTAGTAAATAAACAGTATAATTACAATTTATATCCAACATGTAAATCAAGAACAGATACACAGAATTTGGATAAAACTTCCCTTTATTATTCTGTTCTTTAGCTACAGACTCGACTCCACCCTACGCACTCAGCTACAGACAACTAGGTCTCTGCATACTCAGTTGTAAAGCCTTCTCCTACTCTATGACCCAAAGACACACTTGGACACTTACAACCCAATCCCTTAGACTTGTTATCTATTCCATACTTTGCTTTCACTAACTATCTTTTACACTTAGAGCCTCACTCTATTTATACAATCCCATGGTCCACGGACTATGGGTAGGTCAACATTACATTATAAACTAGGGCTGACAACCCTATGACTCTAACATACTTATGTGCCCATAATTCATGGGGCTTTACAACATCATTCTGTAAAAACATGGGCTTTGAGCCCCAAAACATGCCTTGGGGGGATTCCATGCCCAACAGGCCCCCAACACAAACATTGTAACCTCCCCTTGAGTCACTCTGTCAGCATGACGATCTTGGCATAGAGTTCCTCCAACTATCCTTGAACTATGCTGATGTCAGCAATGCACTGTGCCGCTGCTTGCTAAATCGGTTGCATCCTTTGTTCTCAGACCTCCATGTCTGAATTGTTTCCATACATCTATACCAAAGTATTTGTTGCATATGTTTATAGTCCCACACCTTTGTTTGGCTCCTCAGAGTGCGAATACTATGCTTCAGCCGGCTAGTTAGATAGTCGGCCCACCCATGTAGGGCTTCAAGTGGTCGTTGTTCACTTTGCTTGGGAAAGGTTCTCCATTTAGTTTGACTAACTAGACTGTGCCTCCATCTGTGACCTCCTCAACCATGTATGGTCCCACTGAATGTATTTTGAATTTTCCTGGAAATTTTCCAAACTTACTATCATACAGTAGCACTAAGTCGTTTACCTTGAAGGTGGGCAACTTAATATGGCGATCGTGCCATGCCTTTTCTTGTTGCTTTTGTACCTGTTGATGAAAACCAACCAAGAACTGTTCCTCCTCAAGTTCTTCCAATTGTGCGAGCCTTTCCTCCAGAGCTTCGTGGTTTGTCATTCTTGTGAGCGCTACTATGCACAGACTAGGTACAATATATTCCATCAACATGATAGCTTCCATGCTGTAAACTAACCGAAAAGGTTTTTTTCCTGTTAGTTTCTTGCACGTTGTCCTGTAAACCCATAGCATTACAGGTACGCATAGGTCCCAGTCAGTGTGTCTCACATGGTGGACCGTGTTCAGTACTTCACACACCTTGTCAAAGGCTTCCCCGAGTATAATCTTCGGCATGCTTGGTCTTAGCATACTTTGTCATTCACACCCTCATCTTGCTCGCTCGTACTTATTGTTCTTGTTTCCTATCATGAGGATGGTGTGCATTCATGGAGGTTTCTATGATTCTGCTGTGTATGAGGTCCACAAACAATATAAACTAAGAACAAAAACCATTAATGTCCCGGCACCTAGCAAGACAAAAGACAACAGAGATTGGAAAACTTAAGATATCCATCCCCCTCTCAAAACTTGCCAAGCATGATGTTTATAGGCAACAAATTCAAAGGTCACCTCAAATGCCAGAGGTCAAGGATGATGTAAATGTTTTAGATGATACCCCTGAGCTGTTGTTTGGTCCAGAAGTTAATGGAAAATCAACATATGGATCTGTTCCACCCTTTTATGCCAGTCTGCACATACATGACAAGATCTTGCATTATGCTATGTTTGACTCAGGTTCCTCACACAATCTTATGCCCAAAGCTGTAATGGAAAAGATAAACCTTGATGTCACAAGACCCTACAAATATCTGTTCTCCTTCGACTCAAGTCAGGTCAAGTGTTTAGGCTTAATCAAAGACCTTTGTGTGTCTCTAGTCCAATTTCCCAACAAGCCAATCTTAATGGACGTAGTAGTTGCCGACATTCCACCAAAATATGGGATGCTCTTATCAAGATCTTGGGGAGAAAAACTCCAAGGATCCCTCCAACTTGACCTCTCTTATGCCACTATATCTGTCTTTGGGAAACCAAAGAGACTGTATAGGGAAACACT